>JAQFZT010000203.1:0-34079 GCA_034696325.1 Camisiidae sp. | reverse complement strand
TTTTTCAAACTCTTCTATTGAATTAATGTAAATTTCGGAAAAATTTGATTGATTTGATTGATTGATGTTTAGCTCATATTCAAAAGATGTTGCAGATGTGAGCTCTCAATATATGCTTAAATTAATTTTTAGGTTGAAATTTTTGATAACCTTAACGAAAGGTTATTAATAATTTACTTTTCATAACACAAAGTATGAAAAAAGGGAAACATATTCACATTTTTGCTTCTAGAGAGCTATTCATTATATATGCAAAAACACTTTTATTAAGGATTCAAATCTAGCATTTATTAAAAGAATATTCCATACAAATAATATGAAGATTCACAAATAAAGCATAAATTTGCAAACATTCAAATTGACGAAATGCATAATACGTTGAATTGAGAACACTTCTTAACATTACGAAATTTGCACAACTTATTAGATAAAATCCAATATAATGTAGAGAAAATAATCCCTTAAGGAATTTATTTTCAATTCTCCTTATTCTCTGCCTTTCTCTTCTCCCACACAGAGAGACAATTGAAGAATAAAACGCAATTCACTGTTAATCCACAACTAATATTGCACAATGAAATACATTGAATACATACATATGACATAAGAATACAAATTAAAATATCCTTTAATATAAATGAATTTATTGATTAATCTCATGACGAGAAATAAATACTCTGAGCCACATATAATTTGATTTATTTTCTATGTTGTTTACAGATATCAAGACTAATATTATCAGATTTCACAGATTCAAATGATCATTATCACAGTGACAGCCTTTGTAATGCTTATGTTACTAAACGCCTACTCTCTCTCTCTCTCTCTCTCTCTCTCTCTCTCTCTCTCTCTCTCTCGCCTTTCTCTCTTCACTTGTACGTCTCTGTGAGTCTGTATATTCTTATCCTGTTTTGATTTCCTTATGCAACTTATTGTTGTCTATTTGTTTCTCGCCTTACTCTCCATTAGTAACTATCACTATCATTGTCTTCTTTCTCTGGTAGCATTCGATTTTGAGTCAATCGTATTTCTTTCTCAGCTTTGGTAAAACTATAAGTGAAGACTCAGTGAACGTAAAGTCAAACTGAGAACGAAAGAGATTCAATGGTTTGTCTTATCGAATGTATGGTAGAAAAAAAGACCATAAATCAGTTTAGTGGACAGTTGATGTTGTGATGTTGTCGCGCTTATATACGAATGAACTATCTTTGCAACAGAACAAATAAACTGCTTGATTGCATTGAAATGCCTCCAAATACACATACAATCGAGTAAAATAGTGATACTCTATTGTTCAATATTACAACATTCCAATCAAATCAAATTTCTGTGTCTGCAATAAAACTCAAAATCACATAACTTTATCAATTTATTATGGAATAGAAGTTAATTCACAATCGAGTTGTCATTAACAACATAAATGACATTTTTGAAAGCATTCTGTTTGTAATATAGTTTTTAAAACTTTTTAATGAAACAAATCTATTAAGTTTTGAGTTTTGTCTAACTTTTATAATTCAAAATAAGAATATTTGTTAAATAGACAGATGTATAGAAACAATGAATTGAATTACCATTGATTTATTAGTAGTAGAAATTAAGATTTCTTTGAATTTAATTTGACTTTCATTCTGTGTTTCTTTTGTTATACTTTGTTTCACATTCTTCTGTGTGAATGATTCTGAATTTTTTCACTCCAATAATCAGTAGAACGACGTCAATACCCTAATGTTGAACATAACTTATTCACTATGAGGACTACCGGTTGTCACATCAGTGATGTGAAAAGTAATGGTTTATATCTTTACAATTAATTCTCTTCTTTTATTTCATTTATCCATAAGACTTAAGTAAAAACTAAAGGAGGCTTTTGTAATAAATCTATAAATCAGTATAATATATAACAAAGTCAATTAAATATTTGCTGTCTTTAGATTTTTAACTCCCTTTTTAGTGACAATTAATGATAAAGGTTTGTGTGAATGAAATATTTTAAAACCTTTTCACACGAGTTGTAGAGAACTGATGGTATGAACAAAGTAAAAATGAATCATTAATCAGAGCTGAAGAAATTCTATTTGTTTAAAATGCCTTCTTTGTTGTGGTCCACTATTTTTCGGTAGAGATAACATTTGAATCAATTCACATTCTCTGTCAACTGTTGATTCGACTTAAAGACTTTAATCATTTATTGTTCCTACAGATAAATAAGTTTTATTAAAACTGCTTTTCAGCTCAATTGCATAAATTCATGGTTTATTGATTGACAAATATATGTAGGGCTCACTGAAAAGACACTTTACTGCAAAGCTTTGGTTATTTTATAGTTTGAAAATGTGTTGTGTAAGAAATGTATACATAAAAGTATTATAACCTTATTCTTGATGTACTTTATAATTTAAGACTCCAAATTAAATATAAAATTAAGCTTAATTTCGAACATCAGGCGAACTAATCTTGTGATTAAAATTTTATAGGGATTTTATTATGCTCTATATCAGTGTTGGCTCAAGCTGGTGAGTATGAGCCTCACAAATTCCTAAGAAACTCAGCTTTGGAGCTCAACCTGACACCCTTGAGCCCATTAAGCCTGACCTTTTATCGAAGTTATAAATTTATGAGAAATTCATTGATTGAAATTATGGAATACTATTTAAATTTATATGTTTCCCCTCGTGTTTCATCTTTATTTATCAATGCATAAGGTTTTTAGGCTTATAAGCTCAGTCAGTCTTTCTAAGGCTGAACCTTGAGACTGGAAAACACTCCGAGCCTTGAGCTGAGCCTCTGAGTTTGCGGAACACTGCCTTATATGTATTCCCTTTCATTCACTATTATTGAATAAAATTATAGTTGAAGTAAAAGATAAATAAATTGCATAATAAGAGTAACTGAGTGTTATGAGTTCGAGGAACTTCATGAGACACCTTAAGAGGTTTCTTCCCTTAAAGGCTATTTACAATTCATAAATTGGATATCATTTCAAAACCATTGGTCACAATTCAATGAGACTTTTAACTCACATAAATTTAATCCGTTTTTTACATAGAAGTTAACAACTAAGTAATCAATTGATAAATTATTTCTGATAATTTTCAATAAGATTTGCTGAAATTTTAAAATTTTTATGATCTCTATATTCAAATTGCTTTTGGAATTATCATAATTTAGATTTTGAGACAAAAATAAAAGTGTCAGTTAAGAGAGCGAACATTACAATGTAGTGCAATGTGAACTTTATTGTGCAAATCATCATCTTTTATATGACTGGTATTAAGCCATGAATTCTTACGTTACTCTTGAAGAAGTTTATTGCAATATTTCAATTATTATTTGAAGATAAAACTATGGAATAAAAATGAGAAATCGGATCTCTTATATGAATCCCAAATGACTGAATGCAGGAAAAACTCTATATTATTTTTGAGAACAAAAAATTTAATACTTTATTCCAATTACTGATTTCTGTGTATTTATATATGAAAAGTTCTTAGATTTTATGCATTTAGTATGTCTGAACAAAAGTTATAAATATTGAATCGCATTTTGATTGGTTATATACTTAAGTAGAAGCTCTTGAATAAGTGGAGATGTCTTAAAGAGAAAAAAAGCATTCAATTTTTCTTTCACATTTTGAATTAAGGGCTTAACTAATGCTATTCTTAATTGTTTAAAGTATTGTAGACTAGTATTGAGTTGAGTCCTTTTAGTCAGATTGCACTATACAGTACAATACAATTTGTCGATTTCTGTATGAATCCCTCTGGTCTTATCTCTTCGATACTTTATTTTTAATGTATATTTTCGATAATGTGCTGCATTGAGATAAACACTTCAACCTTAATTCATAATTTTCAGAAAAAATAAAAAAAAAACTGATACTCAAGTTTTAAGCTCAGAGTTTTAGATTTAAAGTATTAATATGTTTGAAGTAATTTCATTTTCTTGAAGTTTTATCGATTTAAGTTGAATACCAAATGAGTGAACCATAACTGAATTATAAGCTAAATTCAATTTGAAGCCATTGGCTGTAATTTATTTATGCTATAATCATAATATTGCAAAATAGATAGCTTGGAAACATTGATGTAAAGATCATATCGAAATGCATAATACTTTCAATATAATAAACCGAAAGTATAAATGAATGAATTTGTGTTTGAGTTGAATTTTTACTTTATAGCCACACATGAGGAAGCCTTAAATTTTATGGGGGATAATATACCTTTAGGATATCTCAGACACCATAAACAATACTGATTTTGTTGGTTTCTTTGAGAACAGCTGTTAACTTTAAGTCTCAAGATTGAGCGGCTATTCTCTGGTAAGTGCAAAACTAATATCTCAACTTTTCTCAAAGCTGAGCATAGAATGAGTCGTATTGCAGAAAAACGAGACTTAATAATTCATTATAAATTGAGTTTCACTTTTTCCTTGCCATCAAATCAGTATATCTTCGAGTATATGAGTTCATCTGTGGGGCAAAGTTTACAAATCGATTTTTGTTTGCAATATAAAACATTACATAACAAAAACATTTCATCGTTTTTTTTCTAAAACTTATCATCATTATTATGAGTAATAAAAATAAGTCATCAAATATTTCAAGTCATGGTTTTATATTACTTTAAAACACGAGAAGACTTATCATTGATTTATTTTTCAAAATTTTAAATAATTTACTTTTGTTTAACTTTTCTTTATTATTGATTATTATAGAAAATTTTTATGAAACACTTTTGGAAAGTTTGATATGTTCACTGAAATTGTGTATAATTTTTTTACGACTTGACATCGATATTAAAAATTTGTTTCAATCGCATGAACGCCATGAGCTCTTATTTTTGGGCGAATTATGACTTCTAATAACATTTCAAAAGAAGTCTTCACATAACGCTTCGATGCTTTTCCCAATTGACTTTATCTGTCATTCTTTTGATCATTTCTTCCATACAAGAGTTGTGTAGGGCTAATAAAATTTGATTCACACATTGACTGATATACAGGTTATATCAATGTTGTCATTTCATATTTGGTTTCCTATTCTAACTCGAAAGTCATTGTTTCAATCAACCAGATATTGAAATCTATTGCAGAAAATAGAGTTTTCCCACAAAATAATAAATCATAAGATCATTTAAACTATTGATAAATTGGTAGATTTGGCCAAAAGAATACTAAAGTATGCTTTAATTATTCAATCATCAGAAAGAGATCTTATGCTTTGTATTTGTCGATCAAATCTTTGGCAAATACAGAAAAAATGCTGCTTTTTGTCAGATCTAATGGTCAAATCAGCCTCAAGTCATATTAATAGCTTAGTGTTACACAAATCCCAATTCCCGGACATAATTAACTATTGAAATGCTTTTATTGAGAATAAAATCTCCAATTTCTTCTGTTCAGTGCTTCTCATTCAAAGTTTGATTCGAGTTTCATGGAAGAAGTGTTAACACAAATAGTTTCCAATTAGAGAACTTATAAGAGAAAGCATTTTTTCCGACTATTGTTATATTATAATATTCTCCATTTTAGCAACACTAGAACTTTATTGCATTTTGAAGTATTAGCCAAATATTTACGTGATATAACTTATGAAAAGCATTTCACTTTTCCTAACATTAATAACAGCTCTGAAAAAATCAATAAAAGGGATTTTTTTTTATTTATTTAGATAATACACTTATTTGTTCTGTGAATTAATAAGTTTTGAGTCGAAATAAATAGGATCACAAAGTTTTGAGATCAAACAGATTTGCTTTCACTATGAGTAAAGCCTTTTTTGTAATTTCTCGCCGCGATTGGCATTAATGAGAGCTTTTTAAAAGTGTCTCAGCTGTGGTTTAACAAATAAATGTAATTCCTAGTGAACTGTACTATTGTGGTTGAGTTTTGCGCATATAATACAAAAATGCCAAATAATATACGAGAGATGTAACATCTGAGCCCTAACCAGAACATGGTTTTGAATATAAAAAGTTCAAAACAACATAAAAACTTCACTTTGAATTGATTTTATGAGTTCAATACAACAAGGCTTGTATGCATTATATTCTTTCTCATTATATTAACTTAACATTTTGTCAACACTACAGTATATTATTTTAAGTTAATAATAGAGAGTTAATTAAGCTTAACATTCATGTAATGTCTCTCAAACTTTAGGTTATATAATAATCTTCACACCTGATAGCACGCCATGTAATATGTACTTCAAAATGTCAATTATTGCATCTGTTTTGGACAGCTCTAAACATAGAATAAACCATTCGTAATGAAACTTTTGAAGAAGAATTTTCCAAATTATTGTTATGTCCATAGATATGACAAATTCCATTTCAAGCTTATTCCACTCATTCTATTCAGTTCTATGTATTGCTTGAGTTTAATTTCATAAAATTGCTTTTTTAGGCTCCAAAATTTCATAAAAGCTTCACTTGAAAATTAGTTCTTCATTCAATTGTCAAAATTCCTATTAACTTAGATTTAATATAATCTCAGGTATTGTAAGTTATATACAGGTATTGTGTTTTATAATTTTAAACTACAAATCAATAGAAATTCATTTTAAGTTTCAGGATATTTCATGTGAAATTCATGATTTTCGACTTTTTCAAGAATTCAAAGATCAGATCACATAATGAATTTTGTAACACATAACTGAAAATTATGGATACAATCAAACAACCATTAATGCAAAACAGTCTGAAATACCGTCAACTGCTTTAAATGCGATGAATTATTGTTGTAATAATTGATAAAAAGGCTTTATAATAATTTTTAAGAAAAATAATAAATTTGATTTGAAATAAGTTTAGAATTTAGAAGAAAAATGCAATAAATTGAAAGTGAAATAAATAAATGATTTGATTTATAGATCGTACGAATGGCTCTTTATGAGGCTTCACAATGAAGTTTGGGTCAATCTATTGGTAAGCGAGCGCTTCATGAATAGGTTTCAGTTCATTTCTTATGGGCTCAATTGATCTTTAGGGCAATCTTTGAATACTTATATAAATGAAATACAAGTTATAGAGACATTCACTGTGAGCGCCTAAGAATAGCTTTTCATATAAGTATAATGATAAATACCTTTAATCTTTGGCGTCCAAAATGAAAATATAATAATAGATATTTGAAATATAATGCATGAATTGAGAGAACATGTCATCATATCTTTGCATTTATTTGTTTTCCAATTCCATCACTCGTTTGATGCAATCGATTAACGCCAGAAAGTGTCATAATATGATTGAAAATTTAAAAAAGTAATTTTGATAATAATTGAAACATATTTATATCACTAAACACTGAAAGCACATATTATATACATTTTACAAGATCTGGAATACTGTTCGAGATTAAAGTTTGCAGAACTGCTAGATTTCAAAAGTCATTATCCATAATGTTTTCGAATGTATACTCAAATAAAAGCCACTCTAATAATTAAAACCTCAAATTATTTAACTTTCAATTAAGAATTGCAAAATTAATTGATATTATAATGCCGTGAATAAAATTGTAAATTAAATAATTAGCTAATAATAAACTATTTTCAAATTGAGTTTTTCAGAATCTCATTCAAAATAGGACTCATTCTGAGTTCAAAACAGAGTTCATATGAGAGAGACCTCTCTTTTTACTGTTCTTCTCATAATTGAAACTGAGAGACAACTATTCCATCAGTTATGCGCACAAACTCATTGCCGGCTTTCGGCTTCAGAAGAGATTGTTGTGCATGCGTTTTGGTTCAACACATCTCTCTAATGTTGACATCAACTCAAAGATCCAATTGTCTAAACTTATCGCCATCTATATCGATGGCAACGAACGGCTTTTATTATCGACAAAATCTTAATCAGCTTTGAAGATAAGTCTCAAACACATATATCTTCATGTGAGTCATTGAGTGACATCTCACAAGAATCTTCAACAATCAAATTATTCAAGAGTTAATCATTGGTAAGAATAAGTACAAAATAAGCTTTATCACTAATTTAACTGTAATTGTATAGATTTTTTCCCAATAATTCTAGTTCTAATTAAACCTCATTAATCGTTATTATATTTTAGTCAATCTTATGATCTTTGAATATTCTCTGGATCTTATGATCTTATGATCTTTGAATATTCTCTGGATCTTATGATCTTATGATCTTTGAATATTCTCTGGATCTTATGATCTTATGACTTTAATATCCTTTTTAATGTTTATTTAATAAATGAACTGCAACTCTAAATGTATGAAAAATAGCAATCCTATACATTGTAAATTGCTGTGATTGAGGCGCACTATAACTAATGTGTCAAATGAAAGTATAAAACTCAATGTTTAATAATTCACTTTCGCAGTATGTCTTATGTGTAATTTATGTGCACACAATGTAGACCAACTTTATGATGTATTTTTCAATGTCAATCAAACTAAATCAGATTCGAGAGTCTCCAAAAATGATTTCCTTTGAGGTTCAAGTCTCGGTCGAGTCTAGACTATTTCTCGAATTTTTAAAGACATTGAAAACTAAATTTCTTTAAATTTAGTAAATTTTTAATAGAAAAACTTGATACTTTTTCCATTTTTTCCATTAATAAATTGTTGCCAATTGAATATAATGTTAGATTATTAGAAAATAATTTGAAAGAATTAGACATCATAGATTTGAATTATGATGAATATAATATACTAGATTTAGTAGAACCTAATTTTTTCGATGATATTTTTGATTTTGTACTAAATTTAGTAAATTTAACAACGCTAGTTACATTTAAACTTCAAAAGCTTCAAGTGTTTCCAATTTTTGTTCAAAAATACTAGTTTGTTGACTAAATTTAGTTTATTTTTATTTGATTTAATTTCAATTTACATTATTTTCTGTCTGTCTCAACGTTTGAGAAACACAGTATTGAATTTTTGAATACAAATTCTCAAGTCTACACATATGTGTGGAATATGCTGGGAGGCCCGTCTCCCTTGCCCCCCCGACCTAGCTATGATACTGGTCACGGCTCAATTTATTCATCTGATATGGCTCTCTCTATAAAACAAACGGAAAAATTACTTTTACAAGTTTTTATTTGGCATAAAATTTAGAGAAAACTTTAGCATTTTTGGAATAACTTTTTCTAAAATTGAGTTTTAAAGTTGTGATAAATTATAACTTCTAGTTTATAAGTATATAAATGTGAAAATATTCTTTTATTGAGTAATTAAATAGCAATTAATACAAACAAAAAGTAAAGCAAAGAAAATAACAGTAAATAATATCAATTTGACTTTAATTTAAATTAAATACTAATTTGAAAAGTGATTGCAATTTTCGAACGACTTCATTGAATGCATCAAATAATGGATGATCGCATCCGTACATAGTTTTAATGCTTTCTATTATATAACATATCTGTTTATTAAGATTTTTTATAGCAATGGCATTAAACGAATTTAATTGTCTTATATTTTGCATAATAAAGTATTGAAGTATTCATACTATATATGACAATAATTAAGTGAAAAATTGATTCAATCTTTAAAATGTTTGAGGTTTTAAAGAAGGTTTAAGCTTATATATTTTAATGACTTACAAGAGGGCTCTTTTAGGTCTTTTAAAAAGCAAAAGTTTCTGCTAAAGTATTTCTTCTCCAAAAGCGTTCATTTGTACTCAATATCCCATTCATTAAATTAAAAAAAAATTCAAAGACATTTTTTCTGGTTTAAAATAAAAATGGAAAACAGAAGCCCAAGGCTGAGAGCTTAAGAATTGCTTGTCTTGAATCGAGCTTTAGCTCAGTTGGTTTAGTGCAGCTCAAGCTTAGCTTATGCTCTTCACTCATACTGAACATTCTACTGAATTTTGCATTTTCATATACTTAACATGAACCCCATTTTCAACATATTCAATTCCATTCCATTCCATTTCCGTTAATTCCATTTCAACATATTTAGTGTTAATTCTATGGCTGAGAGCTCTTCAAATAATATGATGAAATATATTATATTTAACAAGAAATCAGACATATTTCAGATGCTTTTAAATTTTGATATTCATTTATTTTGAATTTTGAGTTCTCTAAAAGTTCTTTTTACTTTTTTCTTAAATCAAATTCTCAATATCTCTGAAGGCAAAAAATCACTCACAGAATACCGGTATAATAATGACTTAGGAATAAAATATAAAACTAGAAATCAATAAATCTTAAAATGATAGCGTTTTCGAATTTTATATGAGTATTCATCAGGTAAGCTAAAAAAATATAAATTTAGTCTACCCTTCATTTAGCCCGAATTGAAAGCGTTCAAAACCAATTACTCTGAAGTTTTACAAGTATATCATGAATTAAAATTGAATGGAAAATAAACACAAATTAGTTCATTATGAAAGTTAGATAGTTTTTTGAAAATTAGTAATTAACAGCATTGAAAACAAGTTTTAGATATTCCGAAAAGTTCCCGATTAATGGTTATATATATTATAAATAAATCATAGTTTCATTAAACTCGTGTTGACCTATATTTATTGTGCTTTACCTCCAAAACTTGATCTTATTGTTGTCCTTTACGTGAACACTACATTTTATTCTCCAAAAGTATTCTCAGATCCAATAATTATTTTATTAAAAAGTTAATCTGAGAGTTAAGTACAACAATGGGATCAAACAAGATATCGTCAATACTGTAATATTTGGACAAACTATGATAGAGAAACGCGCGTAACGCTAATTCATTGTTTTGATTTTAATTCCAGAGTCAACTAAAATAATCATAATATCCCTGAAGAAGATTTCAGATGAAATCGAAAGCTCGTTTTATACGATCTTTAAATAATTGGATATATTTTGATTTTGATTTTAGCAAAATTTTCACTTTCGTAAGTATCAAATGATTAAAAATTATAAACAAAGTTAAATAACTTATGAACGAGTTTTCCTGAGGTATAAATATAGCCATTCTTTGTTTGTATTTACAATAATTACACTAATTGTTTGATTAGTGTATAACCAGTTGAAAATGTTTTAACGAGTTTTCTTACTATTTACGTCTTTCAGTGTTTCATTTGAGGTTAGGTTAGGTTATTTTGAATTGAGTGACAATTATGTTGATTAAAAATTAGATAATTGCAAAGTTGTCCTTATGGATGAGTGGTCGGCACATATATAAGGTATGCAACTCAGTGCCAAAGTTTTCTCAAGAGGCAATTGTTTTAATGAGTGTAGTCTTGTTACCAATAATAAATTGATTTTTTTATTAATAGTGTAGATGAACAGATTAATGGGTTTAAAATGATATGTTTGATTAATCTATGCGTTGATTTTTTGAACTTTTAATGCAAACCGGTTTACTTTCGCACCAAATCAGACATTTATAAAGTTGATCAGATTAAATATACTTTTATTCAAAATTAACCAAAAAGATGGGTTGGAAAATCTTAAAACATTCCCATAAACTATAGATGCATATCTTCAAGCGAAAGGTCATCGGAGCCCTCATACAATTATTAAATATTATGTCTTAAATCCATTGGGAAAGCATTGAAATTAATTTTTGTAATATAAATTTGTAATTGTCTCTCTGGGACTTCAAAATTAGTTCTCGATCCTAGTTGGCAAAAATCTCATGTCAAGTCTCTATTTAAAGCAATCTCGAGACTCGCTAGAGGGTAGAATTTCATAATTCATTTTCATAATTTTTAACCTCAAAAACAAGAATTTTTAATTAGAAAACACATCATTTGATTATTTCCTGTCTTCAAATGTACATTATAGGAAAATAAAAAATTTTAATTCAAAAAATAGTTATTTTTAAAAATTCTATGTCAATGATTGAAATTAGAATGAAAAATGCTAACCTTCTTGATTATTGTAACATAGTTAAAATGTTAATTATTTAAAATATGTGCCATATTTAGTGAATACATTAGGAATTTGAGATTTTTTTGCTTGTGCTAATTGAAAATGGAGAAAGAATAAGGAAATTTTTTTTGACACGCGAGAATCTCATTTCTTAATGTACCTTTGTAGTTTGTGTCCTAATGTATGTAGTTTATATATTTCTTTATTATTGATACAAATAACAGTTATAAACAAAATCTACCTTCCTATCAAAATTCTAGTCTTATTCCAATTTTTTCATAAGCTTTTTATCATTCATTTTTAAAACTTTTTTCACTCAATAAAGAGTACAAATTAGTTTTTCAGTTTTGTTCGTGTTTATTGCAGTTATATTTTCATAAATTCATTTTTGACTCAAAAGTTCAACTTCATATAAATCTTGTGTATAATTTTTATTATTATAATGACTTATTCAATATAAACATTTTAAAGGAAACTTGAGATTTTTTCAGACTACTGAACATATTTGAGATTAATTTCGTGTAATTTAGACGTGTGTCCACACTATTTGCCTAAAGCTTAAAAGAGCTGTTGTTCGTTGCCATGAGTATAGATGGCGATAAGTTTGAACAACTGGATCTTCGAGTGATGTCAACATTAGAGAGTTGTGTGAGAGCTAAAACGCATGCACAACAAACCCTTCTGAAGCCGAAAGCCGGCAACGAGTCTGTGCGCACAACTGATGGAATAGTTGTCTATGAGTTTCAATTATGAGGAGAACAGTAAAAAGAGATTTCTCTCTCATATGAACTCTGTTTTGAACACAGAATGAGTCTTATTTTGAATGAGATTCAAAAAGTAACTTAAAATAGTTCATTATTATCTAATTATTTAATAAAGTTTTTATTGAGTCAGAAAACTTGATGAGTAATCAAATTAAAAGTTAATAAAATGAAGTTATTTGAAGTTCAATCTTTTGAGTGACTTTTTATTTATTTATAAATCTAGACATAAAAACATTAATCTATTAGTGCTTAAATTGATTAGTTTTGCAAACTTTCAAACTTTCAAACTTAGATCTCAAAACTTTACAGTGATTTCTGTGATGAGTGAAACTTAAGTTATGTTGAAATTTTACATAATTATTACTGAATTTATATTATGACACTTTATTGCGATAACCGATTGCATCAAACAAGAGATGGATTTGGGAAACAATTAAATGCATAGATATGATGACATGTCCTCTCAATTCATGCATTATATTTCATATATCTATTATTATATTATCATTTTGGACGCAGAAGATTAAAGGTATTTATTATGTCAAAACTATAGCATTAGATATCAACGAGATCTTTCATTTTCACATTCTATGCAATCATCATAAGACTTATATAGACTCAAAACATCTCTTAAACTTCAAAACTCTTAAAATTCAAAACTTTTATAAATTTATCGATAAATAGTTTGCATTTCAAGATACGTGTCTTGTCTTTCAATCTAAGTTTTTACTCAATAAAAAATGCGGATTTTCTCCATACAAATGCATAGTCTTCTACATACACTTTCTCTTAGATTTTCATATTTACTTCAGGTTTTTATTTAATTCCAACGACTATTTCAGTGAATTATAAGTTTTCGTAATTTGATTTGAACTGCTTTATTAACTATAATTTGAATATTTGTGGGAAACCCTAAAAGTAGATTTTCATTCACAACTTCATGTCTTATATATGAATGAATCCAGACTTGGGGTCAAAATATTTTTAAACAATAATCAAAACGTTCTTCGTATGTGCCAATAATTGTAAAAAATAGTTATATTTATCTAAAATTGTTTGATTTGAATTGAGATAAATTAACTAAAATTAGCTAAAATTAACTGAAAAAGAATTTCTTTTGTTTATTAATATCTTGGAATTGTGGGAATATATTTTGAATGTATGTCAAGACAAGATTACATTTTAAAGTGTATTTGCATTGAGTTAAATAACAATATTTTTTGTTTAGTTACTGTCAAGTAAAGAGGAGTATAATATAGCAAACATACATAGATATAATATTTTCTTAGCACTCGTTAAATGGCAATGAAACCGTTCATATGCCTCTCATAAGAGCCCAGCTCTAAGCCTCACCTCCTATTTTGGCAAAATAGGTGCAGCGCTCTCTCCTCTAAAATTTCTATCGCTTTTTACTGCAAATCGCCGACGACTTGCCCAACAACTATTTTGGCTGAGAGAGCACTGGCAGAGTGTGTGCCGTTTATTCAATGGTTCACTTCAAAAGTGAGTGAAGCCAACACTCATCGTAAAATTCTTCAACTCCTCGTAAAGCCCTAATGACCTCTGGCTCTAAATAAAATAAAGTTACCAAATACTTACGCTTTACCTTATCATATCTTTTCATGTTTTGGGTCATTGTTTTGTGTCAAATATTGCGAATCCATTTTCGCAACTAATAGTCTGTCTGTCTGTCGGCTCTCTCTTCCATGTCGTCATCATTGAGAATGCTTTTGAATCGAGATTTTTTTTCATTAATGAGAAGTATTGTTCGATTGACTAACCATTTGCTTCATTGTTGAGGTATTCTGTGATCCATTAGGTTTATTGTTCGTGAAAAGTTCAATCCAAAGCTGTGTTGACCTCTCAATAGAGTACAGATAGTTCTACTTTCTGTTTATTTTCTTCATCTTTAGATCAGGTTTACCGACATATAAAGTAATAATACGTTATATCACTTTCTATCGAGCAGTCTTTCTATTATTTAACTATAATTAGCTTTACTAAAAGTTATCCAATTTGCAGTACTTCTTGTTATTTTGTTTTCGTAATTCTGTAATATTTACCCTCAAATATGATACTTGAATGCTATGTTTTTTGATCGAGTACTACATCTCACGCCGGATCGTGATTTGGATTTCGTTGAAAACAAGCTGTGATATAGAAATGCAGTCAATTCTCTTCATATATAATAGTATTGAATCTCTATTTTTTACCTGCAATCATCATTTAACATGAGCTGTGAGTTTAACCATTTCCCACGACTATCTCTGCTTCTCATAAAAGTTTTGTGATTATTCTGGGGTTGACATTACTTTCG
Source organism: Camisiidae sp. (assembly GCA_034696325.1). Lineage (NCBI taxonomy): Eukaryota > Metazoa > Arthropoda > Arachnida > Sarcoptiformes > Camisiidae > Camisiidae sp. Next base: position 19,154 of record JAQFZT010000203.1, on the reverse strand, counting down.
CATGAACTGATGCGAGTGAATCTTTTACTGGCTTTATGTGACTCTTTTTTTATTAGTATATAAAATGCAAGCACTTTTACGAGTAAAAGTTATTCACTATATTATGTTATACTTTCATCTTTATCTCCATTCTATTTAATTTTTCATATGCACTGGATTTTCAAAAAAATCGTTTAGATTTTGTTGAATAAACTTTTTTCAATACTTATAACCTAATAATGGATTAAATTGATAGACGTAATAGAATTGAATTGAGATAAATAATAAATACTTTTGTATAGTTTGTTAAAGCATAATATCTGTCATATTTATGTTACACCGGCTGAATGTTAACAAAAAAAGCTCAATTTTAATATTTTATTGTGAGCTTTACTGAGAGCACATCTGAACTAGTATTCCTACGTTTGCTTATGATTAAAGTCGGTTTATGAAGATAAAAAATATATATAACAATATCTAGGGTTACAATTCATGAAATACAATGCATAGAAATGCAAAAGCGCTTAAAGTCACGCAATTAGAAATTGATGAAAGCTTAAAGTTGGCTCTTTATAAATATACATTTTATATACACATATATAACTTATACGCTTAAGGAAAATATACAGTACATCGAAATTTAAATATTTGTTTGACTGAGAAGTAACCTCTTCTCACAACTAAATATAAAGCGAGCAAACCCTGAAATGCTTTCATTCTTAAAAGTCACAAACATTGCCAGCGGTTTGAGTTTTCAGGAAATGAAAACTGAAAATGCGTTACCAAATAGTACAGCTCAGAATATTTTATTCTCTGACTCAAGCTCTTCAAAAAGTTAATTTATTCGCAGCACAGCTTCTAAACCAATTTTAACTGTTTTACACTTCAATTTCAATTCTATAGACTTTTATTTACTCTGATTTTTGTTACTTTTCATTAACTTTCAAATACATACAATCTATTTATTTGTTCAATTAATTAAAGAATTTGAACTTTAAAATTAAAAAAAGTTCTGCTCAAACTCATCACATGATAACATTATTTAATTAATTAATGTTTTGCTCTATTTTGCATTGATGTTATTTTTGTGATAATTAATTTTCTAATAAATATGATCGTCTGAACCCATTTGTTTCCGAAAATGATTTAAAATTCAGCTCTTCTACCGAGATATAAATTATCATTGTATACATTAATCAGCTTTTAATGCCTGTATAAAATTCATCAATTAGTTTCTGGTGCAATGAACTCATCTTATTTTGATGTCTCATAGATATGATCGGGAATAATATTGATAAAAAAGTTTTATAATTGAATTTTAAGATAACTTTTTAAATAAAAAATACTATTTAAAAGCTTGAATGAGTTTTGATGCTAAGCTAACAATTAGAAAAGAGAGTAAAATATGCTCAATTTGAAGCTCACAAATTGCAAACTGACACTATCTCTAAATTTCTAAGACCTCATATATTAAATACTAATTTAGTTTGAAGGGGAGATTTTCGGCACTGAAAAGTTTAATGGCACTCAACGTTCGGGGGCATTGAATTGTTTATTTATCTAAAGATGTGCCAAAAGATTAGTGGAGATCTATTACTGTGGCGATAGATGTTTAAATGTAACACTTGAATGAATCGGTTTGTGAAACTTTTTCGCAGTGACATATGGGCTTCAATGTAATGCTATATATGTGGACCTCAATCTGGATCTGGTTTAAGGCATTCTAAATAGTTGTGTTTCTCGAATACACCATTCTTTAAATATCCACTACTAGTGGAAGACTATGTCATTCATTTCTTAGTCATGTTTGTCTTCCTTCTATTTAATGTTTTAATGGGTGGTCTCATATTGATAGGTAAATAAATAGTAACTCAACACTTTTCAAGGACTTTCAGTACTTTTTCGCACACACCTAAAACTAGACCTACTTTTTAGGAACATTATTGTTTAAATGCTAACCTCTTGACCGGGATTTCAAGCAGAGATAATTTTAGATCATTTATAATTTTTCTAAATTGCTTTAAATATCTGTTTGATGAGAAAAAACCTGTTACTCCAATTCATTTACAATTTGAGCCTACAATTTGTCAACACTAGATCTTAGATTATATCAAACAAATTAAGTTTAACATATTTTCTTATCACTCAAAGAATTCAAGTACATCTTTTTGTTTTAAACCTTTCATTATATTTGAGTTAATTTTTCAAACTCATTAAGCATTTAATAACAATGCAATAAATTAGTCGAAATAATCGACTACAACAATAAAGTCATTATACTTCATGATTGCATTTTTGTCGGCTTAATAATTGGAGAGTTTTTCAGATACGTTTATAACACATGCAAAAGCCGGTAATTCTGGCCTCAAATGTTTCAAAACAGATGCTGATGACTGATACTCACAGACAAAAATTTATTACAATTATATTCTAGTTTTATTATAACTGTTTATTGTTAGAAATGTCACACAAAATATTATTACTAGGGATTACAGAATTTTACGTAAAATTACACCTCAAAAAGATTTTTACGTAAATTTGCCAACCCTAAGTTATTACGTTAAAGTGTTTGTGAATGAAGGGCTAGAATTATGTATTTTTCGGATTTCATAACGAAAATTTACTGATTTTTGACTAAAAAATTCTAATACTGAATAATGGCTTGTAAAGACAAATTAGAAATTTATGTTGGAATTCATGCAAAAGTTTGAATGTGATAACAGTTAAGCTTGAGCTAAGAGCACATTCTGTTCCCCTCAAGTATTTCACACGATAGACAAATGGAAATCCTAACAAATTAATCACTTCAATCTTGACTTTTATGACTTAACGAAATTTGTTTGAGGCTATAAACTCAGCTTTAAATGCTTGTATTTGCTCTAAAATGGTCTGATGTGGCCGTTATATCAGGCCCACAAATATTTAGTGCCAGACGTTATGAAAATTTTAACGGAAAACAAATTTTAAGATTCCAATAGCTTTAACCTCAAATAAAATTTAATTTAGTACTGAATAAGTTTATAAGCTTTTTGATGTATCTTTTTTTAAGTATTTTTGGATCCAAATTCAGGAAAGATTTTCATCTTTTAACCACTTATTACAAAGAATTTGAAAATTTCCACAGAATTGATACCAACAATGATATGTTTGGCTTTATTTGAATAGAAGTATTCTATTCATTAAATGATTAGCTCATCACTCAAGTTGTTGTTTCAAGCAATTAAAGAATTCCTGATTCAACAATGAGTAACGTTTGCTGTCTCGACATTTTTTCTTATCTCATGATCAAAGGACGACATTTTGCATATTTGCATGTTTTATATACATGGTCATAACACGTCCGGACCGAGTAATGTATACGAATCACGAAAAAACACTTTGATTGAGACGCATTTTATTTTGCATATTCATGCATATTTCGAGATTTTTTTGCATGCATTCATATTTTTTCCATTCCAGTGTGCAGTGTGCATATTTTGGTATTTTTATGCTATTTTTACAATTTTTTTTGTAGATATTTCAGAATTTAAGAAGAAGTTCACAGCGGGTACCGAAATATTTCTTCAAAATTTTGAAATCTTGTAAATGTCAAAGGGGGGGGGGGACCAAGATATATATTTCAGAACTTTACAATCTTGAAAATGTCCAATGTATATATTATTATTTGCGTGCATATATGTCGCCCTTTGCTCATAATTCTTCTGATCAATTCCTAGAAAATTTTCAGTATTCTCTGAGAAAGGCTCTAATAATTCTTGTTTTCACTCTATAATTGAATGGAATTATTTTCCAAGAAAATAAGTCTATAATTTGATTTGAAACAAAATGATATGAGTTTAAAGGAGGAACACTTCCGAAAGATGCAATTTAAGAGTTAATGTTTGTATGAGGTAATGTTTTTCTTAGAGTTTGTTTAGATTTTCAATTTGTGATGTTGGGTTGGAAAATGATTTTTAAATTGTTATCGAAACCCTAAAACCTGGATAATGAATAGAATTTCCTTATAAAAACAATGTATAAGCTCAGCTTAATGAAAAGCAGAGTGACTGTCCATCAGAATAAATGCAAGTTTATTATTGTTGCACTTTTGAATCAATTTATATGACAGGCGAATATCTCATGCTTTTATTTTTATATCAATCGTCACTTAAGGGCGAAAAAAGACATGTTACAAATAACAAGATAACCAAAGAATATATATTGCGATATAAGGTGATATGATTAGAAAGAAAAATGTAGTGTTGTATTTGTTACATATCTTCAAGTTTTGCTCTAATTGTTTATAAGAGATTTTAATTTCATATTTTTTATTATTTCGATTGATTTCTGATACTTTTTTAAAATATTTTTTTCTAATTGATGTTTTCTTAAACCTATTGTTAAACTAAACTTCAATTATCTTGCAATCAATGAACTATTAATTGTTAAAATAAACCTAAATTGAGACAATAATTTGTTGAGGAAGCATATTATACAAAGTGTTTTAGCAAACAATATATTTGCTTTCATTCAGGCTATTTCTAAATTAGAATTTTTGCTGTCTTTATTTTTGTTATTTTTCCTTATTCTCAAATTAATTTATTCTATTTCTCTGTTCTCATTCCAAACTGTCTTCCCTTCTATTAATTTCATTTCTCAACCGATTTTATGTGAGCGAATACAACACTAGAATTAAATCCACTGACGATGAGAACTAAACTCGTAGTGAAAAGAGCATTATTGAAAGACTTCCTTAAGATAATGATTGTTTTTAGAAACAATTGATTTGTTTGCTATTTGTTGAATTTGTACTCTTTAGGCTCAGAGTGTCTTAATATTTTGCAGCTTATTATTTCATATTCCAATCGATTCTATTGTTAAGCTTTTCTTTTAGTATAAACAGACAGTTCCTTAATCTTACACTTAAAATAATACCCTATTCTAAGAGTATTTCCTATAATGACTTAAAATTAATTAAAAAAATTGTGATAACTTATTTTGCTTGACTTATAAAAGAAAATATATAATTAATCTATATATGCGAACAAAGCATAATCAAAAGATTGGCCAAAAATAATGGCAATGCTCTATATTTAGAACTGATATCCTCTTCTACTTCGTGAGATGATTGAAACAAGAATTATAAGCGTATGAATGACTTGTTTTCTTTCAAGCTGTTTCGACAGAAGCTTTACATTTATTTATCTAATTTTGACAAACTTTTTGCTATCCTTAGAAGTAATTATAGAATTCAAAATATTGTATAGTTTCAAAGGTCAAAGGTCAAAGGTCAAACAATAGAAATAAGATGTTTGCAATCAAACTCATTTTTATACTTATATTTTAAGCTACACTTAACTAATTCCTAAATTTGATTTCTATAATACCTATTCGATAGGGGTTTGTGAATAAATTTATGTTATTTAATGCTTTGAATAAATAATCGGAATAAAGACAAAATCGATTTTTTCATATTCTCCAAAAATGATGATTTGTTGTTAAATTAATTTCTTCCAAAGCTATATTGAGCACAAAATCATCTTTTGCTTACATTATTTTTAATCATTATTCAGAATAAATCGATATAAGCGGTGAACTAATCACTAGTTGAAGGCATTAACTTTTAAATGAAAATTTGTTGCTCATGTAATTTCATATAATGCAGAAGGCATTCGATAATGTAAACTCTTTTCAACAATGAAACAACTTATGTAAGCTTTTTCACTCCCTTTCATCAATAGATTTTGTGGCGTATCCGCACTTTTAATGGATAAAAAATAAATTTGTCATAAAATTGAAGTGACGCCACTTTTGGGTTGTAAGTCTTGCAGTCTAAGGGCTCAATTTCCTCTTTTCATAGAAATGGTGAATGTGTTGGACGACCGAATCATCTGCAGAGCAATACATTTGAAAGCATCTCAAATGAATGAGAGCTGGGATTGAATTTGCGTTGCTATAGTGTTATAGTGCTCATGGTGTTCAACTGTAAAAGCATATTCATTGAGTTTACCAAAATTCAAGCAGTTTTACAATTTCATAATATCAGAAGTGCTGTTTTCACTCTTCACTCTCTCATCTATTATTAAATGCTTAAAAGAAAGTAATTTTCACATTTCAACTCAATTTCTCTTCTCTATCATTCAAGTCTCAAGTTTGAGATAACATTCAAAACTATCATAAAGGTTTACCAGAATTATAATTTTTCTCTCTTCATGTTTCACATTATTCCAAAACCCATTGATATTATTTATTAATAGTAGATAATAAGAGGAAGTTCTGCGAAATCTTTTGTAATGAAAGTTGTTTTGAATCGATTCTGTATTATTAAGTTCATTATTTTCATATTCATTGAGGGAATTTCATAGCTCTTATCTAACTCGACAAAATTATCCAATTTTTTAATTATATCATTTTTTTAATTATTTAACATAAGAGATAAACTAAATTGTTTGTATCAAAACGTCATTGAAATAATAATTATGTAAATCTTGTAATTTAAAGGAAATAATGAGTTGAATCTTATGTGAAGTCTAAACAGATGGGTTTGTCTACTATTTGGCAAAATTTGCCCCATATATATGCTAATGATACAAAACCAATGATTTTGATTGAAATATACAGAAAACCACAATCACCCCAATGAATAATCAATAAGTCAGAACTCGAATAGAATTTGCAAAAAATCCCAACAAATTAAACATCAATTTTAATTATAGCATTAAGACAGTAATGCTGTAGACCTCTCTTTAAGGCTTAGTTGTTTCGCAAAAACACAATCATAATTAAAATGGAGAGATAATCTACAAACTATTTTCTGTGTTGTAATTATGCATTTTTTAAAGAATCTGCACTATATAGTGATAGGTGTATAGAACCTAAGTTTAGGGCTTGTCTTATGTGAAAAACATTTAAAAAATATTTTGCATAAATGACAAAAAAGAGAATTGATAGGCTCTCCATTGAACATAATAAGAAAGTGATTTGCATAGTAAAAAATGCAAGAATCGCACTATAAATTTTTTGGAATCTCTTCTCAATAGTAATTATTCTTTACTGATAGTAAAGCCTCGAATAGTATAGCATAACTCATATATCCTGAAGAGTCTTCAGTGTCTATGGACTGCATATAGTGATTACTCTATTGTTGAATTTTATTGATAAATGTATGGAATGACTATAACAATGAGAGACACTTTTGCTGAAAGGCTTTCAATGAAGTGTATAATAATTACAATATAATTATTTTTCTCGAGAAGATTTTCATTGAATTTTTCAAAGTTGGAAACTATAAATTGAAAAAATACTACCTTTTTATGATTGAATATGAGTTGAAAATATTTGATTGATTGTTTTGGTACTATTTTGTGAATGAAATAATGACTTATGATATGAATGTCCAGTAGAATCAGGAATTCATTGATATTTATTCATTAAAAAGCTAAGTGCAAACGGCAGTTACAGCCATCCGGTCATCAACTTATTGGACAGAAGGCATCAGATCCCAAGCATCATATAATGTTTTTACAATATTTCTCAACATAGTTGTTATGGTAACTCAAAAATTTCATTGTGAATCCCTTGAGGGAAAAATATTTGCCGCCAAACTTCACAAAACTTCAAACACCAAAAAGGAAAACCATTTGAGCGATTTATACGACAACATTTTTCTGTGTCTCTTCTGATAAATTAATAGTGAAAATAGTGAATGCCTTTTAAGGTTTCGATTTTCAAGAAATGCCAATTGCTTTTAATGCATTGATTTTGTGGATTTTTTTACACTATTTTCCATAGTTTTACGTTTCCACGAATTTTAGAGTTTCAGTAATGGCCAAAAGTTTAGTTTGAGTCATATTTGCTGACATGTACACATTTTTGTGTTTGGCTGTTATATATTCTCTCCATGTTTTCTCTTCCAAGCGTGTGTCCTATTGTTCATTTAGACGCACTGCATGTGCTCCCCATAGAAGGGCATTGAAGACCCTCTTTCTCTGAAGCTAAATATCAGGCATTGAAGCCGTTGATGATGTTTTGCTTTTCACCATATATTCGCATTTCCGTCTATTTTCATCATTAAAGGTTAACAATGTAATGGCTCTTATGTTGTTCTAAAGAATCTATAGAAACTATATAAATAGAGAACTTGTACTCAAAACAATTAAAGGCGTTTAATGGGTTTTGGCTGAAAAAGATGTGAATTCTCTATTCCTTAGCGGCGAAAGAGAAATATTTGACAAATAAATAAGAACTTATAAAGAGCTAATAATAATAATCAGTGGATGAGTTTTTCCACATTTTTCTCTCACTGCCCCCAAAACTTATATATACATCAGTGATATTTCAGTGAAAGCTTGAAATACTAGTTCTGAGACAAAAAATTTTAAAATTATACTTCAGACTTGTCTCTAAAAAATTGAACTCTAACTTGAATTGGAGAACATTGACAGTGTTTGAAAACTTGTAAAATTTAATCTCAATTTTGATTGAGTTTTAACAGTAAACCTTATTTAGTAATCCTTTACTAATGACGGCAAATGTAAAATTTGTTTGACTAAAGAATGTTTTAAATCTCGTCAAAATGAAGCTCATAAAGTGCTTGTAATTTAAGTGATTTTCATCGGAACTAAATTTTAAAATAAATTCGAAAATTACAGTTTTTAGTGCTCGAGTGAATCGCACCAAATGATGCATTTTACTGATGCCCTTAAAGTGCATTAACATTATATTTAAAATGAACTTTTGTTAGTAGACTAGAAAAAGCCTCTATTATGAACTCTCGAAACTACTTTCTTTGGACTTCCTCTGCTCTTTACTAGTGTAACAATAAATGAAATGATGGAACTTTTCGATCGCTTTATTATCTCTTATCTTATTTCCATAGTTTTAGAACGATTTTTCAATGTTATTGTGTCCGAGAACAAGATTTTTTAGTAACACATTTGCACATCGCTTGAAAAAATACTTTTATTTTTTCAAGACATGACATGATATCAACAAAAAAGTTGCTGCGCTTAAAGAAAATGCCATTCACATTGAACCGTAAACTTCAAACTGGTTTTAAAGATGTTGATGGCTTTACTGGTATTATTTGAATACAGCGATGGGGCCTTCAGGCCATTCGGCTCTCGTTTTTTCCATCTTTTATAAACGAATGCATTTTTTTAAAGGAGAAATACTTTATATTTAATCGTGTATTAAATAAGTAAAAGTTGTTTAATTTTGAGAATACCTCGTAGTCCTACCTATGACTATAATATTTTGTTGAATTAGTTTAATTGCTGTTGATATGTGTTAACAAACTGATGGGTTGCACCAAATTTATGACCACAACAAAAGATCTTCTCTTCTGATAGTAATTTCTTTTTATACGAAATCAAAAGATTTCTTTTGCGAACAATTTATCACTCTTTTATCACTTTGAATTATATCAAATATTTCTCTTCTTTGCTTTTCATATAAAACATTTTAATCATTATTATTATATAATAATAAATTGTTAGATTACTATTCGTTTAAAGTCAATGTATTTTAAACTTTGATTAAGAAGATAACTATCTGTGTTCAGAATCAATATCAGAGGTATTGAAACATGAAAATATCTAAATGAAATATTTTATCATATATTGCTTTGAAAAATTATTTAAGCTCTATTTGACCCGAACTAAATGAACTGATATTTCGGTCTAATAAGCATTCTCTCTCTCTCTCTCTCTCTCTCTCTCTCTCTCTCTCTCTCTCTCTCTCTCTCTCTCTCTCTCTCTCTCTCTCGGGTTGTTCATGAAAGCCATGTTTTATCTCAATTTTCCCTTTTTCGTGACTTAAGCAGTTGAGAGGAATTACTCAATAAAAAGTTTACAATTTAGTGATAATATAAGATGCGAAACAATAAAGTTTTGTGCAAATAACTATTGAAAATTTCTTGTGTACACAATCTATAGAACAATTCTTAGAGTGTCAAATAAAGTGTCCACAAATCTATTACTTTAGGGGAAAAATCACCTTCAATACAGACTTGCTTTTAATCAGTCATTTTGAACATTGTATTCTTTGCTCACATTCACTCCAAAGGTTTTGTTTTATTAGTGAAAGAGTTGTGCCAATAATATACTCCACAGAATTATACTTCAAATGAAGAGCTTATAAAGAACCATTAACCTAACCTAACCTAATGAACCTTTGCTATTGAACTGCAATGACTCTATATAATAGTTTACTATTGATTGCAGAGATACAAATATTCATCAAAATTATATTAAGAAATTACATAAGAAAGTGATAAACTTATGCTTTTTGTGATTAATATACGAAAAAATGATGCATTGAATTGGATTTGTTGATAATTTTAATGAATATTTGTTTGCTATTCAATTGTGATAATCTCTCTGTTATTGAAATGAGCCCAACATCTTATAAATAGACGAAAATGTCCTGTCTGTCAGTCAACTCGAAGCCAATTGTTGAGAGATTTGACCTCTCATTCATATTCACGGAAGTTTGTCTTTGCCTTTTGAAAGAACTAAAAAATTCTTTTTAAGCTTTGTTTATATAATTTAAAGAAAATAAACTTTTAAGTTATTTTTTTGCTTTTGTTTTTAATTCTATTTATTGCTCACTTCGTCAGTTCTCTCACATACTGTCCTGACAATAATTATGTTGCTTTGAATTTTCTTTATTCAATTCAGCCATTATTCACCACAACTTCAAAAGTTTTCAAGTTTATTGTCTTCAGTTCAACCATATGTTTTCAAAATACCTTCTTCTAAAAGCTCGTAAAACCTATTAATAATTTATATTAAATCATTTGAGGGCTTGTGTTTTAGCTCTTTAAAGTGCATCAATTTTACTAGAAATCAGAATCTGTTCTTCTTCTTAAAACTAATGTCTCAATACAAATACAGAACTATTTTATTTACTCTGTTTTGCTTTTATTTGTAATGGTTTTTACAAATATTGTAATAAATTTAAAAAATTATAAGTCATTAAAATTACAGTTTTTTAAAATTCCCCGAAATGGTTATTTTTAAAATTTTAAAAATTAAAAAAACTAATTTTAATTATAAGTTTTGTAAGAAATTTACTACAATATTTGTAAAAAACATTACAAATAAAAGCAAACCGAGTAATAATCTGATAAATTCAAGAATGTATAGGTTAATAAACTACTAAATTAAATGAATTGAACATTAATGGCATACTATTACTTGAAAAACTAGAGCTGGGTATCAGGTCTTGAACGATGAGATCCTCGAGACTCGTTATAGTCTGGAAATTGATTTCTTTAAATTGTATTTGTATTCTCTGTATTTAATACTTATTTCAGAAAAATTAATTAAATTAAATCTTTGAGAGCTTTGATATTGAAATAAAAATAAGCTCACACTTTGAAACTAAATTTAGTCTATAAACATATATTTTTGAATAAAAATTGTGAACTAAACTTTAAGATCTTAACAATTAAATGCTTTAACACATATGATGTTTTTAAAGTTTTTGAAAAATCGAGAAATAGTCTCGACTCGACCAAGACTGGTGTCTAGAAGCAAATAAATTTTTGAGACTCGAAAGCTTGAAAATGTCTGAGAAATGCCGAGCTCTATAGAAAACTATTAACTGAATACTCTAATTTACATTATTTATTGAATAATAATCTTGAAGTTGCTCTATTCAAACTTGACTTTCAATGTTGTTGTCCAGCTTCAGAAAAAATCAGAAGCTTAAGGGTCTAATTTAGGATCTAATTTAATGATATCATGAGTTAATTCTAACAGCAATTCTAAAATATTTGAGGTTTTTTTAAATAAAAGTCCAAAATTACCTCCGAAATAATTAAGGCTATTTTCAAACTTTCGAATAGTCTCTTCAATACTAAAGTAATGTTTTGAGAAAAACAACTCAACTAAACAACACCGGTATTGAGTTTGCAATAAATTTTTGTTAATCGTAAAAATAAATGCAAAAGTTGAAGAAAGTTTTGTGTCGAAATGTGTTAATTACATCATTAACTCAAACTTGAGCCCTGAATCACAAATGACTCGAAAGAATTATTTGACTTATAGGGTTGGGCACTACTATTCTTTGCAATTTCGTAATCCGGTTAAAGGCTTTGTTCTCATCGGTTGACAGAATTAAATAAAATAAAGAATAAAGTTGATGACGCTTCACATCCATGTACTCTCCTTTATAATGATCACTTCACTGAAACTTTAGGAACAGTAGTTTGAAAAAATGCGAAAACATGTACAATAAGTATTGTTAAGAGTTATGCCAATGCAATCATTGCAACTCATAAAGAGATGTAGAAAAGAAACAATTTTCAAAATACGTAGAAATTGAGATTTCGTAAAACAAAAGGCTAACTCGAGAGATCATTACTTGAGCCTAATTTTTAAAAATGTTCATAATTATAGAATGCTAACAAACATATCTTTAAGTAAGATTTGCTTCAATTGCTTTCAAAATTACAAACTATGAATAGTTTGTTCATTAATTTTATTAATAGCTTAAGTATATTATTAATATTCATGACTATTGAAAAAAGATTTTGTGTAACTTTATTTTGATAATATCTGTTGTATAATTTTACAATTACAATAATTAAGTTTTTACAAATTTTACTGCAATAAAAATAAATTATCACATAAGGAATATGCTGTAATTTAATAATATGTTGAAATAATATGAGTTTAGTTTAAAGATTTTGTTGGTCTGATGTTTGAGTCGTAATTATCCTACAGGTAGTAATGAGATGATGGAATGGATTAATTTTGTTCGGTATACTAGTTCTAAGATAGAGATGTTAGTCTGATTGACCTCCACTTCAACTTTGAGATTCTAATTTCAAGTAATAATCATAAGATGATACCGAAGTTCCGATACCGAGTTCTCACATTAGTACAAACATATTTAATTCTTATTATTATCAGTATATCTGATGGCGAATCATGTCTTATTTCACATTGAACTGTATTTATCAATCTATTTATCAAATGACTTAATATTACTTTTCAATTACTTGTATATTCTATATAATTATAACCGAAGTGTTCGAACTTCAAGTGTATTTGACTGTTGGCTTTATCACTGTTAGAGGTCATAAAACTATTGAAGTCTATTATAATAATGACATACAAATACCTGTTTATGTATTTTTCAGATGAGATCAGCCAAAATAGTTTATCCCATTAAATAAAGGTTATTATTATATAAAATTCACTCAAACCTCATGAACCAAAATAGTCATTATCTCTTAACTGCCCAAAAAATCTAAAAATCACAAAAATTACTAATGATTAGTGTTTGAACAGATAGAACATTGAAATTGATACACACAATAAATGAATATCGAGTTTCATTAGTCTCTCTTTTCTAATAATGTTTCTGAAACGCTTTTGCTTCGGATTCTGATATTAACCTATTTATGAATTATGAATGATATAATAATTATAAATACATAAGTTATGCTTACAATCAGAAAAATATTAAAAAATAGTCAGAAATGATAGCAATACGTGCATAGAATTATACATTGGGGGCCAACTCGTAGGTTATATTAGAAAAAATAATTGTTTTGATTGATGACTAGTTCCGTTACAATATTTGATAGCATTTGTCTCATAAAAAATATTTTATATTTATAACTAAGAAAAAATATCTAATGAATTCCACACAATTATGTGTTGGCTCAAAGTTATAACAAATCGTATTTGTTTTTTTAGCTTTATTTTACAAATTGTAAGCAAAATGAGTCTCATCTTTCATAATGAGCTGAACAATTTTTATGTAAATGCTAGAATAAACACCATCTGAAATAATTTAAGTTTTCAAAACAGATATCATTTATTTTATTGAGTTTGTTGAAGCACTACTTATTCAGTTTAATAGCTATAATGATCTCTTTGGAAAGGAATCGTGTAAAAATGAAGTATAAACTTATATTTTTTCTTCTGCTTCAGCAAAATGAGAAATGTTATGAGATATCATCTTGATTTTAGAGAAGATTTGTCATAAATTGAATAATATTTCGGTCCACTTCTTGCAATTGATGTTTAACGTGTTTCTATCAGTTTGAAAAATAGTTCAACAAAACTGTGTATTGAATTTTGACTCAAAACTACGAATTGAAAACCGAAAATAGAGATTATATATTGAGAACCGAAAGAGCGGATACCAAACTCATAAGTTTTCTTTCCACATCTCACACATATTTCTTGGAGCGATTCTAACGTCACAAAAATTGATCAAAAAATTGTTTTCGTTATGAACTAATGGCTTAACTGCGATACAGATAAAGGCTTTTAGGGCAATGTCACTGCTCAAAAACGTTTCGAGCAATCTTTAAAATATTAAAATTTTCTTCTAAAACAGGAATCCTCACAAATATTCATCGAATTTTATGAGAAATAGTATTTTTATCTAAATGTTCGAAATCAAGTTTTGGATTAAATATTCAAAAATTGAGCCTTTTTTCAAACTTTTATCGTTTGGTTTATATAAATTTTTTTTAATTCCTTGATTTTGTGAAAAATATTGACAGAATGCTATTTGTATTTTATTTAAGTAAAGATCAGTCACATTGTGTGCCATTACAATTAAGAAACAGTTTGAAATTCTATAAATTTAGTTATTTTAAATGATCCGCCGTTTTATTCAAAAACTAATTAATCAAAAAATATCAATCGCTTTGAATGATTATGATATATCTGTTCAAAGCTTCAAATTGTCTTATATTAAAGCAGTATTCTTATGGGTAAAGATATAGGATATGGTAAAGATGATAACTTGGGTGGCATATTATTTCACATTATTTTCAACTATAGAAATGAGACTTTAATGACCCTTATATTCAAGATTCAAAAATCTCAGCAATTTTCTTGCCATCAAAGTTATCATGAATGCATACGCACGCAAATAATTTGGTGATAAAAAGAATATGATCCTAATTTTGGAAGAATAAAGTTTATTTTCGAATAGTTAAGACTTGTATAAAGTTTTATTTCTATTAATCATTAAAAAAGAAAGTAATTTTCGAAAATAAGATGTGTTGTCCCTCAGGCAACAATTAAGTAAAGATTTCTATCAATTAAATTTGACATTTGTTTCAAATATATACAGAGTATTCATTCAATTCTCGATTATCAGAATAATAATCAACTTTAAGTTATTGATGAATGAATTTTGAGACTAAAATATTATATTTTGAACGATTATTATAAACAGAGCACTCAAGTCTGATTAATATAAATCTAATGTGATTTTAATTACACGATTAATATGAAACTTTACCTAAATTAGAATAATGTAAGCAATCTTTTATCC
Organism: Camisiidae sp.; assembly: GCA_034696325.1. NCBI lineage: Eukaryota > Metazoa > Arthropoda > Arachnida > Sarcoptiformes > Camisiidae > Camisiidae sp. The sequence goes on along the minus strand of JAQFZT010000203.1, from coordinate 3,884 downwards.
AGAAAAACTCTTTCCGTACTCAAAGTCAGTACTCAATACAGTCAATGAGATTGATGTCATTACTTCTTGTAAAGGTTCCATTGACTCGAGAAGATGGACAACTATTGCTCAACAAGACAATTGAAAATAAAATAAAGGCCAAAAGAGCTTTATTTTTTATCACTTTTCTTTTTATCTGAAACAGTACTTCGTTAATGAGATTTCAAACAATTCAATGACTCAAATAATACAATCCTTCAGTTGAAATTTTTTATCCCATAGTGTCGTAGGATTTGCGGGTTAGAAGAGTTTGTTAGCTATTTGTTAGATTTTCTCTTTTATTGGATCGTTTCTCGAGCTCTTCACTCAAATTCAATAAACAATTTTTATTAAGCCTTAAAACTAGTTCTTAAGCCAAGAAATCTTGATTCTTGATCAGTAAGCTTTTGGAAAGTTGTTGTAATACTTGCAACAATTTTATAAATGAAGGGTTAAATGTAATAAAACTGATATTTATTTGGAAAATCTCATTAATTTTTTGACAATTTAGATTAAATGAGAAATTGTTCAAAAAAGCTGTCCTTATCAATAGAAAAAAGGCTTTTTCTATTTTAGAGATAAACTCTGCCGACACGCATGCTTTCAAACGTTAACTTAACTCTGAAATGAAAGTCGAAAAAAAAATTTCTGATTAAATTAAATGAACTATTTTTAATTCAAATGTTTCCTTCAACTCTAATTCCCAATTAGACTTGAAACCATAGATATTTATATAGAGACAAAACACTATATCAACTTATTATGAGCAGTAATTTTTGAAATAGTGTTAAATAGTTTGCACTTTTCTATATAAAACTCAATAATATCCAGTATATCATTTCAGTCACTAATGATTCTCATGAAATTGATTATTAAATGAGAAATTTCTATCGTATTTTAGAGATTGAACACTAATGTTTTTGAATTTAGATATAGATTCTTAATTAATACAACGTATGCCATCTAATCCTTGCTCTTAAGTTAGTCTTAACCATTGTTTTATGTTATTTGATTATTCCATCTTATAATTTAGTATCTATTCAAACAAATGAGCGTAGACTTTATTATCAAAATTCTGAATAACGAAAAGAAAGCCAATTTCATTATAATAATGATGTGCTGACTATCAATGTTATACAAATGTAATATTAAAATAGAGTTATTATGAATGGATAAAGTATTGTTTTATGCAAATTTTCTCAGTCAATACTGAAGAGTTTAATTAAGTTATCGAACATTTTACTTAATTAATAAACTTTTTTAGTCATTATTAAAGTCAAAGTCTTTAATGAGTATTTGTAGAGTTAAAGTGATTAGAATAATAGAATACATGGAAATATAAGATGATGTGGTAAATAATGTATCAGATATTTGCCACTAGTATTTACAGAAGTTAGGGTTTGCAATTATATGAGCATCAATTCTTGCAAACCTCATACGTATTATAGTAATTAATTGATTAAAATATCCATTTATGCAATAAAGAGTTGAAGAGACAGGAAGTCATAGCTTTATAGCAATGCCGAAATTTGAATATGTCCTATAATTAGCAATATATAAAGTATTGGATCATTTATATAATGGCTACTTATCTGGTTGTACACATGTTGAGGCTTTAATACCGTTGAAATAATGAAAGTCAAATTATTATAACTACAGACACAAATGGTAACTTGTAATAACCAAGAGATTGTTTGAGAGCATTTTTGAATACATTTAGGCATAACATTAAACTGCATCACATTTAATAAAACAGTTATAATAGTTGTATGTAATGTCAATTAATTCCCATGACGACACTCCACATTTAGTAGCAAACATTTTGTCCATTTCATCGCTTCCTTCATAATATTCCGTTATGAAAATAGACAAAATGCTAATAAAATTTGGTTCCACTCCTTTATTAATGCTCTTTATGTTTTCCATTTTCATCAAGACATAAAGTCAATGACATTTATTTTGCTATGATTTGATTGCGAAAGACAAATGTTTTTTCCATTTACGTTTCATCAATAAAGTCTAGTTAATTCCGATTACTCAGCTCTAAATAATAAGTCGGTTCTGTCAAAACAAAACATTCAGCCCTTACATTCAGCCCTTACATTATTCTATCATTTGTCTGATTGTTTCGTGATATAACAGTTCTCAGTTTACAATATATCAGTTCAATTTCTCCACTTTCAAAACTTTTATCAAATGGTTATTATTTATTTAAATAACAATTTCAATTCTCATACTTCTGTTCTGCTCTTGTAATTTCTTTGTGTTTTATAGATTCCAGTTTTATTGATTCAAATAATGGTGAACTATTAAGTAAACTCCTAATGATTTCTTTTATAAAACTAAAATTCTATGCATTGAATAAATGATAAAAATATTATAGTTTTTATAGCAAATCGAAAGAGCTTTCCTGCACTTTTCTATTGTTCAAGTCTCGAGCTTTTACACTAAAAATTCTAAAATAAAATAAAATATGACAAACAATGACATAAGTAGACATTTCAGTTGATATATAGCTTTCAAAATATAGGTAGAGTTGAAGTTTCAATCTTTTGAAAGAATACTTAATTCATGTCAATAACTCCAATCATTTTTCCTTATACTTAAAGGCAATCATATTATTGACACTTTCAGTAATGCATTAAAATTCGTGAATTTAAAGTAATTCAATGAAACTCTATGTTCTTTGCGATGAAAAGAGTTTAATAAGACTCAAGAGTTGAAGAATATAATATGTGTCATTGGATTTGATAATTTAATTAATTTTAAAAGTTATTGTGAACGACATGTTATTTTTTAAAAATCAAATGCTTGAAGTCTGAAGAAATTTTCAGATTACTGTTACGTAAGAATTACATGTATAATGAAATGAGAGAAAGTTATGAAACTCATGTCAAAAAAATGATTACATTTCAAAGCATTAAAAATATAGTGTGAATAATCAGTAGTGAAGTTCAGTAACAGTTCTAGTGAACGAATTATATTGAAAGCGTGACAATTAATGAAACGTTTTTCTTATGGTAATTAATCTTTTCGAAACTAAAACTTAACACATTATTAAGAGATTCAATCAAAAGAAACGAGAGCTAAACTTGAGATGCCTTAACACAAATTTACTCGAATAAAATAAAGAAAAATCAATTGCTTCTGGTTTTACTTCTTTTGACACAATTGTCATTCCTTTCTATGGATTGAATGGCGAAAAAGTGTCATCACTTTTAGGTCTCATCACATTTACGCTTCAGATTCTTTTATTACACTCGCTTTCCTCTTATTCCTCCTTAAACTCATTAGATTCTTCTTTTCTACATTTTATATCTTTTGGTGTATTTATCTCTTAATACTAACTAGAGGTGCACATCAGACTACTTTAGTATTGGGTGGGCCTCAAAAGGTCGGGGTTGGGTTGAAAGAGTCGCCCTCAAAAAGCTCGAGCCTCGGAAAAGGCCAAAAAATCAACTGAAACAAAAATTTAATTCTCAATTTTCATGTGATGCTATGCATTAAATAATGTTTTGAACTATTATTTGATCAATTTTCACATCATATTTTTGAATGATAGCTATTTTGACAGTTATGATAGTTCTCAACAAGTAATCCGTGCTTTTTATAAAATCAATCCAATTATAGTAAAAAAATATTGAAATAATGAGCCAAACTGTTTGATTGGGTGAAAGAGCCAGAAAAAGTAGAATGGGTCAGGTCGGAGGCTTTGACCACTTTGAACAGGTCTAATACAAACTTTAGATATATATAACATTTTAGCTTTTCAGTAAAGATACTCTGCTTTGATATTTATTTTCTTCGAACGCAAATATTATTTCACTTTCGATACATTTTAAAGTTTATTTGATTCGTAAGTTTAG
>JAQFZT010000202.1:0-34150 GCA_034696325.1 Camisiidae sp. | reverse complement strand
TTCACACAATATTCTACAGTATGGAATATTGTGCGTGTTATATTTTGCCTGATATGCACTGCATGGTTCCTATATAATGCATTTGGCATTCTTAATAAATATTTGGAATTTAGAACAGTAGTTATGCTTCAATATGAGGTCAGAGGTCAAGTAACCTAATCAAATAAAATCAATTTTCAATTATATTTTTTCAGATGCCGAAAAAAACTGATTTGCCAGCATTTACTATTTGCGGTAATTTTTCTATCAAACTTTCTTTCAACTTTACTTTAATAGTAATAAGAGTCAGTTCACTCGGTTTAATTCGGTTTTACGATTAGATTTTCTTTTCAAAGTGATATCTTTATCCTAATTAAACTAAAATAAATTAATTTCTTTGATATTTGTATATAACTTTGCAGAAAATTTCATGAAAAAATCAATGAATTTATTTGAACTTAATTTAATGTAATTTACACTTAAAAACACAGCAAATAATATAATATTTGCCGACGACTTGAGAGCGAAATACAGGGAATATGGAGAAGAAGAGGCAACACTTGATCCCTCGGATGTGAAAAGATCTTTTATAAGGCAAAAGTTTCTGGATAGAGCTTTACACGAATTAAAAGCGTTAGAAGTATTCAATATAAGTATTGGTATTAACAGTTTGGTAAAACAATGTTATTTCAAACCAGAATCAATCAGAGATAGTAATAGCAGTTCTAAAATTGATTGCGATAAAATCGCTAAAATTATATCTAGTATTCAAGACGGAAGAAAATGCTTCACTTTTTTCAGTCAATTGAATAATACTTTAAGAGAAAACATGAATATCCAAATGGAATACGAAAGGAATCCTGTGATTCATTTAGAAATATCTTCTGAACCTCGGAATTGGCCGGACGGGAAAGTTGAAAATAAAACTATAATATTGGCCATTCATAGTCCAAATATAATTCCTACTTATCTTGATTTGGATTATTATCCTATACAAAAGCAGAGATTATATGATTTCCGTTTTAATAAAAAAATCGCTCACTTCAAACCCCCGCCTTATATAACCAATTGTAGAGATTATCATAAAACTAATCCTAAAGGTTGTTAAAATGATCGCAAATACTATTCTTTCTATTTTGAATATTTACTATTTCAGGTGAAAGATCTCGAGGAGACTGTATTAATAACTGCATTAAAAAAGAAACATATGATATATACGGTTGCGCTAATTATTATGGAATAATTACTAAAGATTTATTGTCTGCTGATGATTGGATTTGTCACAATTACAAAATTACAAATTTGGAGAAATTACAAGATTATCTCAACTTCACAACAGCCAGAAGGAAATGTTTAAATTATTGTCAGATGAGTTGTATTGAAGAATCTTATGCAATATCATATGCGGGGGAATTCGAAAGTCCTGATTATAATAATTCTATCATTGAAATCAAGTCTTATAGTACTCCATACACTTTCATTTATCATAAGGAAGAATTTGGAAATGAAGAATTCATCGGCACTTTGGGGGGTCACGCACACATTTGGCTCGGATTATCTGCTGTCAAACTATTTAACTTAATCGTTCATTTTATCCATCTTTTCAATCATTTTTAGCCAAATATAAACACAATATATTCCAAAACTTTCATTTTCAAAAACTAAATTTCTTTCGAAAACTTCAAATGTGTTTCAAATCCATTCTTTTTGAGTTAATATTTTTGAGATAATATTAAATTATATGAAAAATAGTTTGTATTTATCATAATTTGTTACTCAATTTAATATTCTTCACAATCAAAGTCCAATAAAAGTTTATTCATAACAACTTTGAATGCTTCAACTCTATTAGATATTATAATTTATAACTTTTATTACTATCTATTTAAAATTTAACACAAAAAATCAATTCAATATAAATGTCCCGAATGATGATCTGAGTGTTGATCGAAAACGTTCAGCAACTTTTGAGATTTAACTTCAAGTTCTCAATAAAGTGTATGTTTTATAAAGATAATGAGGTAATGAAGGTATAGATAAGTGAAACATTCTTTAATTGATTTGGGGATTTGGTTACAATACAATTATCATGAGTTGACTCAATTTGACCTCTAATTTATGTATTAGTTATGGCCAAAAACCAATTGAATATTTCTTTTATAATAATATACGAGTTCTTTCCCCTCATCTTATGAGCAATCGGTGGACAACATATCGTGTCTCTCAAGGATTCAATGCTTTGGTCTTCAACTTCAAAGTTTGCCATCAATTTAATACCATTTGAAAACAATATTTCAATCGTAAGAATTTATAAATGCATAAAATAATAACATTAATTGACTCACTTTTTGCTTATTATATAAAACAATTTAAATTAGTTTTCAATTAATATCAGTTTAAAAATAGTTAACGATTGAGACAAACATTTTTGAATTTATTAATAAACTATTGACTCTTTAACTAATATTTCAATTTTAATCTTAAACTAAACAAAACATAAATTAATTCTGAATTTTAGTTAAAGTGAAATTAATCTAAAATTTAATAAATTTATTCATTATTTTTCCATTTGGTGTTCAAAACGGGCACATATTGTAAGACATACTTCCAGTCAAAGAAGAAACAGACCATTAATGCAGAAGTAGTTCCAAAAGCGACACCCGAACGAGACCTTAATTATAAAGATTATTAAAATAAAAGACAAATATTTGAAAAGAATTACCAATTTTTAGCCCAAAATAAGTATTTTGAAGGAGTATTTGAAGGCCAGACACCTTTGAAATGAACGGTTGGGTTATGAAAGTTGTGGTGATCAAACTTATGGCCCATTTCTGAAGATATTGATTTAGTTATTGATTTAGTTATTTATTTAGTTATTTATTTCTCTTTTAGTTTAACTCAAAATTTATTATTGTGTTTACCAAATCAACTTGACTTTGATTTTGGTTCAAACATAAATAATGCTTTTTTCAAATATTCAGTTTACGTATTATTAGCTTATAATCCAAAGAATTTAATTTAATTCAAAAATCTTTCAATTCTTATTAATTCATTCAAATCACAAGAATTTAAATCCAACGAATATTTCATTTAAAATACAATAGTATTCATAGAATAAACAAATTTTTGAATGAGAATTGCATTGAAATAAACAGTATTTATGAATGAGAAGAGAATCCATTCGTAATGAAATTTGGATAAAATATTTGTTTTGACATCAATTTTATTGATTTAATTATTGGTTAATTACTCAAAAAAATCAAAGACATGTCAGTCCATATTCTTAAAGCGAATCCCAATAATTGCGTTCTGAAAACAATTCGGTAATTAATAAAAATACTCAATAAGTAATTAAAAACAAACTATTATTTTGTTTATCAATAAAACAGTCAAATAATTGGTTCGAATTCAAGATATTTATCGAATACAAGTTCAAAAAATGAGTCAAAACTATCTCTTTTGACCATAAGAAAGGATACAGAGCAAGAACTAATGGATCCAGAAATGAAAGAACATAAAAAACAATTGAGTAAAACAATGCTCACAATCGAAGAGCCGTTAGATATCACGCGATTTAATGGCGTTCCTCAAGAACATGTTTATGAACGAAGAGTTCGTATCTGTAAACCATCGAAGAATGCGATGCAGTCGGGAACTAATGACACACGCATTTGGAGATTGGATTTTGAGAACCAGGAGCGCTGGGAAAACCCACTCATGGGCTGGACCTCAACGTTAGTCTCAATACATTTATTTAATAATTCTTTTAAATCTTTCAATTTTATCATTAGAGGCGACCCGTTGTCTAATTTGAATGTTTGGTTCTCTACTAAAGAAGAAGCGGCAGCTTTTTGTGAAAAGAATGGCTGGTATTATGAAATCGATGAACCGCAGGAGAGAAGAAATCTTCACAAAACTTATGCGGAAAACTTTTCTTGGAATAAACGAACGCGAGTCGGCTCTAAATAAATTTAATTGTTATGTACAGTATATTCACTTACATTACACTTAATGTATTGATTGAATTAATTAATAGGTTGTAATGATATTTAAATAAAACTTAGTTTATTGTTCAATTCAAAGGCTTTACTCAAACCTTAACCATAAATCCAGAGACACTTGAATTTGAAACCTAAACATTGATTGAAATGATTTAAAAATTAAGATTCAATTATAAACTTTAAAACCGATCACAAAATACTTTATTATATAAAAAGTTGAAATTGAAAAATTATTTATAAAATCATTTGCTTAAAAAACTATCAATCTTTTGATTGATTTCAGGAATTGCTTGAAAGAGGTCTGCGACTAAACCTAAATCTGCCACTTGAAAGATGGGCGCATCCGGATCTTTATTAATGGCAACTATTGTTTTTGAGTCTTTCATTCCGGCCAAATGTTGAATCGCACCCGAAATTCCGACTGCGATATAAAGTTCCTGTAATTATAAGATAATTGTTTTCAAATAGAGTTCAATTCATTAACTGATGTCAAGTTATAATTGTGTAAAAAATGCAAAAACAACTGACGGGCGCAACAATTTTTCCGGTCTGTCCGACTTGCATATCATTGGGAACAAAGCCCGCATCGACTGCCGCTCGTGAGGCACCGACCGCTGCATTTAATTTGTCGGCCAATTCATAAAGTAATTTAAAATTTTCTCCATTTTTCATTCCTCTTCCGCCAGAAATAACACGCGAAGCACTCGTCAGTTCTGGTCTTTCACTTTTAGTCAATTCCTGACTCAACCATTCGGACACTTCATTCTTATCCAAGCCTTCATTAGAGATCTGTTCTGTGGGCGCATTACCGCCCTCTGCGGCCACGGCTTCGAATGCAGTTCCTCTGACTGTTATTAATTTGATTGCATCCAAAACTTTGACAGTTTGTAAAGCATTTCCCGCATATATAGTACGGACAAAAGTGTCAGCACTTTTCACTTCTATTATCTCAGAAATGGGCGACACATCCAATTGTGCCGCAACTCTTGGTATCAAATTCTTATTGAATTAAAATTTAAATTAATTTTATACTTCATTAGTAATAATGAGCTTAAAAGTGTTATAAAGAATTGATAGAAACCTTTCCGACAGCACTCGCGCCACACATAATATGAGTGAAATTAAATTGTTTTTGAGTCTTAACAACCAATTGAGACAAAACTTCTGGTAAAAAGCCTTTATAAGACTCGTTTTCTGCGACCAAAATCTTTTTGATTCCGTTCACTTTTGTTAATGTCTTCACAATATCTGCGACTTTAGTTCCGATCACTAAACATGAAATATCGGAACCGATCTGTTGGGCGGCTCTTATCGTATTTAAAGTGAGTGGAGACAACTTCTCATTGTTATGATCGGCGATTACGAGTGAACTCAGCCATCGATTCTCTGATGAAAATCTCTGTAAAAAATGATTTATTTTTTATAAAACATGAATGAATTAAATACTGAATGAAAATGAAAATCTTGTTTACTTTGACTCCAATTGAAATGTGTTTTGAATATAAGCGAAACATTACTATAAACTTATATTAATATTATTTTTGAATAAAATCAATTGCATTTAATTATTGAGTGTTTGTTGTCAATGACACCAATTCATACACTTTGAACTCTTCAAATGTTTTTCAGATTAGTTTAGAGTTTCTCTCATTTAAAGATTAGCTTTTAATTCAAATAAATTACGTCTAAAAATATTGAATAACATTGAAATGAATATTGAAAGTTATTTTTAATTTATTAACTAATAATAAGTCCATTGTTTAAGTACTAATAATTAATATTCTTATGAATAAAAAAAGAAAAAACTTTAATAAAAGGCACAGAAAAAGCTTTTACTTTTCCGGATAGCGCACAAAAATGCTATATAAGAATGATTTTTTATGAGCACAACTTTTTATAAGCACTGAACAGCTGATGATTTTTTTCCATATTTAATAAGTATTAGAGACTATTTTACAATAGTTTTGTAACCAGCTATGGGCTAAGGGGGCTATAGATTTTCAAATATTTATTTTTAAAGTGTAAAATTGAGAATTAGTTCAATTTTTAGCCCCAACAGACATGTTTAGCCGAATATTTAAACCTAAATTCCTAGTTACAGCGCTGGTTTTATACCATTGATTTTTGATTTTCCATTCATTTTATGCAACAAAAATATCTTATATTTTGAATACAAGCATACCTTTCACCTCCTATAGTAACCCAAATGTAAATTGTAAGAAGTTTTCGGACTTTATAGAATTGCTTTGAATAGAAGTACACTACAGTCACATTTTGATACGAATAACAAATAATTAAACTTTGAGAAGCAAAAGTTCCGAACATAACTGCAAGTCTATTACTAAAATAAAGTTTCTTAATATTATAAAATGATTCTTCGAATTATAAAGACTTATTTAGTTGGCCGTATACAGAAACTAATTTTTGAGGGATAACTTGAGGGTGTGATCTAGAGAAGAAAATCTCTTTCACATCTCTCATGGGAATGGGATGGGAATGGAAGTACATATTTTGAGATTTATCTTCTCTAGTGTGATCCATTCAGCTCTCAAATATATTAAGTTGTTTATATACGAGTTGCATGACTGTTAGGGCTAGTTTGAGGGATAGATTTTTTGAGAACTTTCTTAGTATACCAGTTGGACCTCAAACTATCCGTAAAGTGGTAGTAAACCTTCAAGTGTGCTCTTTGCATACGACTTTAGATAATAGTGTCCTTTCATTTCTACTCTCCCGAATTTCATCATATTTTAAGTTTTTCGCATAACTCGAGCATTTCAATCAAAATAATGAGAAACATTAAATATCTTTTCACTTCAAATCTCTTGAGTTGCGGTTTAAACAAATAATTCTCAATAATTTGTTTAAATCGAAACGATCGTAAGAAGTAATGTTTAATTTCTTTAAGCATTTTCCGATTATATTTATAAAATCATTCAACATTTTATTATAATTTAACAAAAAATAGCTGTAAATCAATACTCAGATATATATATATATATATATATACTAATCGTTAGAGTTGTCAGAAGTTATGAAAAAAAAATTATTCGTCAAAAAAATTAAATAATTTGGTTGACTGAAGTGAAGGCATCAAACAATTGAATATCAACGAGAAATCCAATGTTTGGAAATGTTTGGATCTATAGATTGATTTTAGTTCCGAATGCTGGTCATGATTATTGAGAAGCTTATAATACTTCGTAAGTTTGAGTGAACGCGAGGCAGCAATTCTTCTTTGTTATCTAACCTTAACTTAGCTTAAAATAAACGATTCTAAGCGTGACTCCAACAATCATGACCAACGCTCAGAACAAAACCCTATAAATGTCAAAATTTTCGACTTATTTACAGCCAATCATTTATTTATATCTTAATCATTGTCCTCTATAATATTCGTTAAATAATTCCTTAATCCATTGGCAGAACTTGGGATTTATGGTCCTTAACTTGAATTTAACAATTTTTAAACTCTCAAACTTTTTGAATGTTGAATTAAATATCGTTTTAATTTCATTAATATCCAAATTTTTTAATCTAATATTTAATTAGTATTTCGGTTACTGAACTTGTCAAAACTTGATGTATTTTATAAACACTTAGACTTCAATGATAAGTATCAACTAATGTTTCTGTTATGATCCCAACAGTCGATTAATACAATTGTGAAACTGCTTTATAACTATACTCAATATAAGTTTATCTTCTAATGTCAAATATGACCAGAGAGGAGACCATCTCTCCTGTAACGTACTTTCGGAACACAGCAAAATGTTTCAAAAAATGGTAGTGCTGTCAACGGATCATTATTTTTATCAAAATCAAAGCAATATTTCCATCAAAGATAAGCAAATGTTAATTGATTGAATTTTATTTGCAAATGAATTTTATGATTATTTACATTCTAGTGATTAATTGGTTTTAAAACCTATCAGATCTTCATATAGAATTTCAAATTTCTTCATTCTTTAACTGAGGCCTTTTGGAAAAGAAATACGTATTTGTTTACCAAAATTTATTGATACTCTAGTGAGACATAGGAATAAGTATTGATGGAAAAAATTTTCAAATTCAAATGTTGTTGAAAAAATTTTAATTTTTAAGTCAATTCAAATTTTTAATCCGATAAAAAATATGTGCGAAAGAAAAGAAATGTTTAGTATTGAATTTAATTTCCTACTTCAGCAAAATGTTCCGCCACTTTTTAATATTAAAGTTTTATTAAAATTTGAGTAAATGTTTAGTTTTTATTTTAGTATTAATCAATTTTAAAGTTCTTGATGTTCCCATAGAATAAAATCATGTCATTTTGAAGTTTCATAATATTTATCAACAAATAATGATTAATGAAGGGTTTTCTTAGTCTCTCAAAACTTTCTTAAGTTTGATAAACATGAGATGACTTTGTGTTGAGTTGAGTGCACATTCAGTTGAAATCTATCAGAATCTTTCAACAATACATACCCTTCCAATCCATAAAAAGTTATTCAAATAAAGTTACAATAACACAGATTCCATAGTATTGTTTAGAGATCGCGTTTATATTCAGGCTCACAATATATTGTGAACCAATTTTCAAAATGTTTCATATTATTAATAAAACTTATAAAATGGCCAGAGATTCGTGTTGCTAAAGCTGCAAAAACTACTTAATAAATGGTATATATTTTCCGAAAATTTTATTCTGTGATGGAGGGCATGGATTTTTAAGATTTTCTTAGCCTTTTCAACGAAATTTTTCTTTGCCAAAATCTCTTCTGTATCATTGAAGGGCTAATTTAATTGATGTAAAGAAATTTTCTGATACCTTTACTCCTGATGGCAATACCTCTTTGGCGAATAATACTATGGAATAAACTCTTTGTCTCAGAACACAAATGCGGTGCGCGCTATGTATTGTAATTTTAAGTCAAAATCGTTCATTTAGTAATATAGATAACCTTTAGTGTATCCATTTTTTATACAAGTCAATTATTTCAGCACAGACTCAAACTTACTTCAAATAATTTTTAATAGAATATGAGCACTGTTTAAGTGTAACAAAAGAAGTGACGAGTTTTGATTTCATTAACAATTTATACTATTATATGGCGATAAATTTTAAAGAAGCTTTATAAAGTTATAAAGAGATATACATGGTTTAACTGCTTTCAAATGATAGACATAGAAATTTATATTATATGTTCAAATTTGGATAATAAACAAATTATTTTTTTTATAAAATAAAATAAAATTAAATTAATTAAGATTATCTTTACAACAATATGCTTCCAAAGATAGTTTTTTTTGTGGAAAAAGACGTAAGAAATTTGTTGGTTAGAAATTGTAGTTATAAAAACACTAATAAATATTGAATGCTAAAAAGGTGTATATTTTCAATTACTTTAATTTCAATTGAAAATATAACGAGTTTAAGTATTATTTAAATTACATATTTATTGAACTTAAATTATTTGTACAAAAGTTATTGAGTATTGAGTAACTTTTAAGTTGAAGATATCTTTCAATCTTGATATAAAGATAAAAATATTTTTTGAGATTCAAGTATTTATACTGTATTTCAAATGAATTTAAATATCAATAACCTTTAGAAACTTTAACTTTTCAATTTTTTCCACATTTCCATAAATATTTACTTAATCTACTGATCTCTATCTGTGTCTAATATTTGAACACAAACTCACATGATTTTGGAGTTTTATCAGTTTTTCAGAAACTTATATTAATTGATACGAAGCAAATGTTATTTTGAGAAAAAAATCATTCATTTATTTATTATGCTTACATATGTTTAGATTTTCAGTATGATTATTGCCAAATCTTAGATTGGAATGTAATACACATATAGAAAAAATTCAATGCTTTCAATGTATTTTATAAATTGAAATTTCATATTTAAAAATACCTTTAAATCATATATTTATTGTTAAACTTTAATCCACAAATTGTTATTTATTTTGTGTGATTTCTATGAATTTGAGAAAAATAATTTAACTTGAAATCTAAATTCTTGAAACTTTAATATCGAAACTGAAATTAGTTGAAACTTCGACACTAAACTTTAAAATAGTAACTTATTCACTAATAAAAATGGCAAACACTTGAGTAGCTAATGTTTTTAAAGTATGACTGTAAAAACACATTTAGAACAGATCAATTAAAAAAATTATTTAATTTTGGATGTTTTTGAGAAATCGAGAAATAGTCGTCATTCGCTGAGACTCGAAGCAAACAATTTTTCACTTGGCTGTTGTTCAAAGTTTGGTAATTATTAATCGTCAGAACCACCGGTGGAATAAAAGTATCGAAAAAAATTCAAAATAAATTGAGAGTAAATTCAAAATCGGAATTAATATAAAAATTGTATTCAAATCATAACCGTATACAGTGTTTTACTTAATCAATTTTCAAAATGCTCTACAATATGACAATATTTTTATTTCATGAACTCATTGTCTTCACTTCCAAATTCATAACTATTTGACATCGAAAGGGAAGACTTTACAGGAGCATAACTTTGATAAACTAAAAGAAATTTCATAGAGATTATTAATAAAGCTCATCAAATATTTTAGATTTTCCCAAAAACATATCGTTTAAGAACAGATGACTTAATATAAAGCAAGCATTAATTCTTCAATGAAATGTAAATCAAATAACAGATAGACTTTATGAATGAAAATAGTTATTTTGCAATAGAATTACAAAATTGATAGCAATTTGCAATGAATTTCTTATTTTTAAAAATAATTTTGTTATTATTCAAAGATAAGTAAACACTCTGTAAACTTTAGTCTACAAATCGTGTTGAAATTATTCATATTTTAGAGCATATAAAAAGCAAGTTTGTGCTACTTTAGAGAGTTATTGGTTATGTCAAAATTGCTTCATTCAGGATTCAGAAATATTGCTCATAAGATGAGAATTTATAAAGAGATTTTAAATATAAATTAAATGATTAATTTTTTTCTGACTGAAGTAAAGAAACTTTATTTTTTCACATTCTGTTTCTGCAACTCCTCCTCCTCTGCTTAGAATGATTTCCAAGAAATATAAAGGGGAAGACTTGAATTATAAGCTCATAAAAAGTTGGCGATACAAAAATAGGGGTTAACTTTAGAGAAACATAAATATGATTTCAAATACATAATCAGGAAAGTATTATTTGGCGTCATATGGCATGCGGTTAACAGCAACACATCCATGTCTTATGTTATAAATTGATTGCTTAAATTCTAAGAATTCATTTCGTATCTTACAGTTTCACTACTAATGTACGATCTATTAAAGATTCTTCACTAAAAATAACCATAATATGAATTATATTAATGATAGTATAAGCTTTAGTATTAATAAAAATGTAGTCATACTTTTCGCATGAATAAAGTATACATAACTAGAGTTTAAATAATGAGAATAAATGGCTTTAATTAAGATTATTTAATAATAATTAATTTTAATTGAAACAAAACAAAATAATTATAACTACAGAGTAGTATTGAAAAGGAGAACGAAATAAACAACAAATAGAGCAAAAGTGTAAATCTTAATAAATATGTCATAATAGTTATAGTTATAGTTATAGTTTTGTAGTCCACTGTCTATTTAACTTTCTTCACTTGATATTTTAAGTTATATAAAGTTTGCCTAATCATTGATAGTTTGATTTTCTCCTATTTTTAAAGACTGAGTGAAGACTGTATACCGGTATAAAAGAGTATCGAAATTGATTCTCACTTGAGTGCCTCGAAGAAGTGATGATCATTCCCTTATTTAATAGTTAATACATGTGAATTGAATTTAATAGTCATATTTTAGCCAATGATAATATACGAATGAACAAGCAGTGGATGTCTAAACGTGTTGCCTCTACTATGATAGGCTCATTTCCATTGGGACGTCATTGAGGAGTCGAGTGAAACTAGGAATATTTGGTGCCTAAGCAGTGTCTCACCATCATTGCATCTCACCAGACAAGCGGATTGTACTGTATTCTATCGTATTTGTGGTGTGAAAGCTTACATTTTCTCAGAATATACAGTATACGAATATATATTATACCGGGAGTAAACACCCTCTCACTTGATGTACATTTTACTCCTTTAGTGCTGAAACCCGCTGTGATTATTTGTTTTTGTATTTTTTTCTTGTGTGGTGTGGTATTGGGTAAAAGTATTCAAAATTCGTGTCAAAAACAGAGCCCCCGTACCTTCCTATCAAATGGATCACAACGACTCTGATATGGATGGAAGTATAGTAAGTCTTTCCTACTTTTCATTTTCATATCAAATCGAACCACTTCTTCAATCCTATTCTTATTATTCCTATTCAATCATAATTAGTTAACAAATATAAAGCATTTTCAACTCTCATTTGATAACATCTAAGACATCAACTATTAGAGAGATTTCATTTAAATCACTTAATATATCGAAAATAAGAAGCCGTTATACAAGTTTCACTTTATCCGCAATAATAGCCAACACGTTGACCATTAATATTAAGTAATTATGAACTTCAAAAATAGATGTCTTCATCAACTTTTTGAGATATTTTAAGCTTAAACTTATTAAATAAAAACTTTTTACTATTAAAATGCCTGGAATTGAGAAGAGATTGTTTCAAATGGAAAATTGAAAAACAATGACTATAATCGGCTTAAATTGCAAACTATATGAATATGTGTTTAGGTATTCATGAAAACAGTTGAACAGTAACTTATTCAGAGATCTCTTTGATCGTAAATAAAGCGAATTAATAGCTTCAGATGTTAGTCATTTGAAAGATTTGATTTACTCGTATAGTACAGAGTACTGTATATTTGATTTTATAATCAGAATTTTTCGGAGATTTTATGTTTCTCTTTTCTCATTGGCTTTCGCTTTCATCGTTGACTTTTCTATCACTCTTTATTATTGTGTGAAATGCATCTTGAATTTTAATCACAATGACTATCATTATATGCAAGCAATACCTGTTGCTATTTTAACTCAACTTTTCTGTTGCGCTCAAACACAACACTTTTTCTCCGACTGTCCCAACACAAAGTCAGCCTTATTTGACTAATACAACTGTTTATTTTGTTAATGAGTGTTAATGCCATCAAATTATAACCATTTGTATTAAGCATTGCTTTGATAAGAGCATAAAAGCATTACTATTTCATATCTTAATGAGACAGAATTGTTAATATTTCGAAGTAATAATATTTATTTGGACCCAATTTTTCGATGTTATGTTAATGCAAATTAGTTACGAAATCACATCTATTAGTATATCATATGTTTCAAGAAGTCATAATCATGAGTCTGATTATACATTTCGGTACTGTTCTTCTGCTTTCAAAGGTTAGAGAAAGTCATTTTACGATCAAATTCATGGCAATATTATTTGATAGCATTTCAAACATCATTTGATAAATGTTTGCATTATTCTCTATTCATTACTACTTAGTTTACGCTTTAACTAACAGATTGTGTTTTCAAATAAAATATTGATTTTCAGTTGAAGAAAACTTTCAAACTCGATATAATCAGTGTTAACTTGAAAATAAATGAATTAAATTTTTCTTCTGTATAACTCACTTCTCAGATATTTATTTGACTCAAATAATAAACTATATTTATAGAGTCCGCACAACTTCCTTTCAAGTTATCAGAAATATTTGTATCAAAAGCTATAAGAACCTGATAAGAAGAAATTGATTTTTCTTACAAAGGATTGAGTTTTTACTGCACTTGACTCTCAATCATAAGATAAATTTTGATTTGATGTTTTTCAGCACAATATAAGCTATTGTTGTGTTTGTTTAGAATATTATCTTCCTCTTGAATTTGCCGGTAATATAATATACAATAAATAGGTTTAAATTATTTGAAAACAAAAACCGATTTTAATGCAAACAATATTGTCGGTACCCTTGAGAAAAATGTTTGTGAAAATAATTAAAAAATGAGCTTAAATTAATTGCTCAAAAAGCAGAACAGTATTCATATGAATTTTGATGTTTCGAAGTCCTTGATATATCATCATTATATGATTGTACGAATGTTAAAATCATTTAGAGAGGGGAAAGAGATCATAAATGTTTGAATCTTTAATAATTATGATTGCATGCATGCTCTGCATTTCGTGTGAAACTTATGCTCATCTAAAACTATGAAAATCTCCCCTAATTTCTCGTTTGATCATTACCATTACCAAAGAGAATAATATAATTTATACAATATTCATGACGCTGTATCGCTTACAGTTCAGTGATTGCAGTCATGGATCGCTAGTGACTTATAAATACTTCTCAAAAGATTTAATAGAAGACAACTATTATTCTCTCACTTTTAAGGCTTATTCAGATGAGAATTTTAAAAAAAAAAGTTTGTTATCATAATCATAGCGATGACTCTACAATGCATTCAATTCTTTTCTCAATAATAGTTGTTCTTAAGCACGAATTGAAATTTCCGAAAATTATGTCACCATAGCCTGACTTATAGCGTGTTCGCCCGTTTCCTCATACATTTTGACAGCTTTAGAGTATTGTTCACATTCGCATCACATAATATTCATAATTTTTTTCGGTAAATAAACTCAATGTAAACTTAAATATCTCTGAATTATCAAAAAATAACAACAAAGGTTTGACACTTATTGAGAGGATTAACTATACTTTCTATGATTGCATGCAAGCATTTGGCAGTTGAATGAACTTAAAAAACGTAAAGCATAACAAAAGAATTGCCGATTTTCAATATTAATTATTTGCTATTTAATTGCATACTCGCATTAAGTAATTGTTTCGTCGACCTGTTAAACAGTAGCTAATATTAAAGCAACTGAAGTTCAGTGATTCATTTCAATGAAATGACAGCATATGTGCGATAGGTTTACTTGTGTTTCTGTTTTTATATAATATTCAAAAAAAGGTAACATTCAAAGGTAGCATTTTGATGATGAGTCATATTTACTATGCATGATATTGTACTGCATCGTACGGGTGGCTGGACTTATAATTGCTTTGTGAATGGGCGTCATTCCTATTAAAATCACTTCTCTCTACTCTAAGCTCATCACTTCACGGATGAAACTAATACTTAGAATGCAAATAAAAATCCTTTCCTTTAATAAGTCAACTTCTATGTGAGCGCACACTTTTTAATGCTGTAATTGCTGTTTAAATTTGAATTAATGTTTTCACTTTTACTTTGAACTTTCCTAAAGCTATACTAACTTATTATACTATCAAAATTGAAGACCGTATGGAGAAAGAGCACTTTCCATTTGTTTTAAATATACTAATTTAGGACTTTTATAAAAGCTCTTTAACACAATTTCATTATTAAAATCAATAACGATTCTAAAGTGGTCTTGCAGTCAATCAATTGTATAACAATTCTGGCTATTGTTGAGCTGCGCTTTAAGAGATTCATAGCTTAAGTCATTTAGACTTTCTTTTGTATTGTTGTTTCGCGCGTCGAACAAATGATAAGATAAGATTAAGGTTAAGAAACAAATGGTAAGATTAAGATCAACTACAGATGTACTCATTTTAATCCCATTCATATTAAGGCTCATCAGTGTTCACAAACTCTGATCTTTAAATATTATTTACGAAAGTGAATGAAAAGATTAGCATTTTCGAGAATTGAAGGTCTATTTGTTGAAAGATTTCGTAAACTAAATGATATTTAAATGATTGAAATATAAAAAGCAGTCAAATATAAGGAGACTAAAAACTGCATAATTCTGCGAAAAACTTTTAATTATCAGCTTTAGAAGTAGAGTCTCTATGTTTTATAACTTGTTTGATAGCGTAATATAAAACAAAAAACTGGTTGCTCTTTAAAGCTTTATTTTTATCGATGACAATCATTCTTCAAACAAATATTGTTCAAAATAATTTAGTCATTCAAACCAATTTTACAGTAATTTTTATATAAATGCTATTTCAGAAAATTATATAATTTGATATTCATTGTCATCTCTCAAATTTCTGTTTTTGTATTTTAAGTGCTGAAAATGAATCGTTTATCCATCAATTTGATTACTTTTTAAGAAATAGTGTTGAATAAAGTTTGCCTAAAGATCATAAACTTTCATCCATACAAAGTTGAGAGGTTGAAAGTTTGAGTAACTTAGAAAACTAGATTTTCAGACATCTCTTACTGTAATCAAGCGTTTATACTGTAGTTTTCACTATATTTACGATATAAACTTGTTAACTAACAAATTTCTGGAGCTAAAAGCTTTCAATGCATTTCCCATCGAATTGAGATTCAGCCAAAATTGATGTTCAATATTGAAGTCAAAAAATAAAATAATTAATACTATAAATATTCATCAATAAATCATGAAACTCTTCTATTTTAAGTTTATATTCATATATTTAGGCTTAACATGTTTTCCTAATTTTGATTGAGTTTGAATATTTTGCTTTTTGTTTTTGTTTTTGGAAAAAAATTCAATTATAGATTGTGTCGATTAGTTATATTTTAAGACGCAATTCGTATTTACTCTGAGATCTAAATTCAATACTGTTTGACATTTCAAATAAATAAGTGAACACATGCTATTCATGTTGAAGTCATGCGTCAAACTTTCCTTAAATCTGAAGCGCGGGACTCACTCTTTACGGGATTCATTTAGTATACTTGACTCCTAAAGTTTGAAAATTGCTCAAAATATTAAGTATAAAATCACGAACTATGTATCGATTTCATGAAATACTACTTATGATTGCAAAAAATGCTTGTTTTTGAAGTTTTGTTATAATAGTTTTGTTGAATAGTTTTGAAGTTAACTGTATTATATAGTTGTTAGAAGAAGAGATCGTACGAGATCTCTAATAATGCTTTTCAGATGAAATTATTTTTATATAAGTATTATTTCTATTTTTAACAAGTATTACTCAAGACACTCATATGATTAAAATAGCATTTTATATAAACTGGTGGAACACAATTGATAATAACTTCTCTCATGAGTTAGATTTAAGTAACAGTAAATTCAAAACAGAGCTATTTATTTTCATGGCTTACAAACTCTGATGAATTTATGCCTTAATTATTATTTATAAATTCTGTAGTAATTCAGAATCAAAGTAGAAATTTTGAGCAATATTTGAATGATTAATTACAGAATGGAATTCATAGTCATTAGGCATCAGTTGAGAAGAAAAATGTATTTGAAGTAAATTCTAATAAATGATGAATACTATGATTGGCTGACTGAGAAATACCAGAATAAATTGGAATTATATTTTTTGAATGTATCTTAAATGAAATCTAATATTTTGATTTCTAGAAAAAATATTCCTTATTTAGCTGTGACTCGTGTTGAAGTCTCGCTTTGACTATAAGCTGTGAATTTGATCTTTGATATTAAAATATACTCATGAAGTAATAGCACAGATGCACCACAATATGTTATAAATAACATGATGAATTTATTAATGGGGGACTCAAATATAGTAGTGGGGATTTTGGCTGCAAAGTAGTAGGAAGTCGATGAAGTATGCGATGCAATATATATACAGTATACGTACCAGTTTGAGTAGTGAGATCTGGAACAGTCAAACGCCAAAATAAGAGTAATGAGTAATATAAAATACATCGAAGCATATCTACTCGATTAATATCGTATATGAGATCAGTGTTTGAGTCAAGCCATTAATGAATGGATTCAAACACTACAAAATGCAGCTTTGCTTTCATGATTCTAATGCTTATACTTATAATAATAATAATAATGTTCGCACACCTATACTATACTTTAATATGATTTCTAGTAAATGGACCTGAAATCCGGAAAAGTGAAACTAACAGCTACTCATGTACTCAAAATGAAAAAGAGATTTGCCTAAAACTTATTTGATTTTTTCATTGAAATATATAAATATATTCCATTTGGACGGATCGCTGGTTCTCTCGGGTCTTTGTAGTCATTAACAAAATATAAGTTATAACATTACTAATTATTGCTTTATGTGTTTGGTTCGTTGATTCAATAGCTTTAAGTCTAAGTGCTTTTTCTTTTTTTCATTCTTGTTTACTTCAATTGATGAGCGTTGCCTTTACAAGCATTTTATGGTTGTTTACTATTAAAGGCAACAGCCAAAGAAAGGGAACCTTTGTCTCTTCTTATATATATATTTGCTTCTTATATATGTATACATATATATTCGCTTCTCCCCATTTCCTCAATTATTTGGATAAAGGGGATCACAATTTTGGCGGAGGGGTCACACTCATAAGGACACTCTATCTGCCACCACCCGCTTCATCATTCCAATGTATAATATATATACCATATATATATATATATAAAGTATGTATAAATATATTTATACAGCAAATGCCAGAAACAAATCACCCCTTAGAAGGGGTTCGTAATGGAATCTGCGAATCCAGTGGTCACTTCGCCGACTTCAGGGTCAAGGAAAGAAAAATTCTCCATCAATTGCCATATACTAGATTGCAATCGAAGATTAGGACTGAATTTTGCTTTAGGGCGTGGGCCGGCGTTAAGCAAACTTACATACAAAATAACCATCTCTTCTATTTCAGTGTTCAAAAAGCGCTATTTATTTCCTAAAATTCCGTTTTCACAATACTTAATGTTTCCTAATCTTGAATCCATGAAATGCACTTCAATTTCTTTCTCTTTAAGTGAACCTCACGAATAACTTTCAATGATGTAAATCATCTCATGTCATACATTCTTAATGGGAATGCTGTCTAAACTCTTTCCTGTTTTATTCATATTATTTAAGATAAATTGAATCCACAAATAATATAAACTGAAAATCTCGAAATGTTATAATAATCACTTTTAATGATATTCCTATTTAAGATTCATGAGCAAAGGGGGACTTAAACAGAGGCATTATAAATAAATTCACTCAACTATTTCTGTATAAATGTATATCATTGTGTACAGTGCACACAGATATAAACAACTATAATATTTATATGAAAAGAATACTAGAATATCAGATAATATATAACTAATCTAAACTCTATCTTTATTTATTTATCATTTATAAATAATTTTTATTTCTTTAGATCTTTAACTTTGCCTCTATTCATAAGTAATTCCAAAAACCCTTCAGTGCTTTCGATAAGAATTTTTTTTTAAAATTAATTATTCAATCAAAAGAACTTTAACTCTTGAAAAGTCAAAAACAATTTATCTGATAGAAGAGTTGAGATAAATTAAAATAAATTAATTTTGCAGTCAATGCATTGATAAACGCCATATACTAGAAAGCCATTGATCTAACGTTTAACGTAATAATAGTAGTAATAGTACAATGTTTAGTATAGTAAGAGTATGAATAGATTTATATTTAGAAACCATTAATAGTAGGGAAAAAAGAGAGAAAAATGGAAGACCAACAGTCAAAGATGTTTTTCTTAAAAACATTTATTTGAAAAGAACTGCAAATAATAAAAAGGCAAAGGAGAGGAAAGCATAGCTTGAGTGAAATGAAGAACGATTTATCAAGTGGTACCAGTGAGTCTCAAATAAAATGTAAATATAGTATAGCCGGGAAATATATTTGAAATTCAATTAGGATAATTTATATTTCAATGAGATGAAAAGAAAATCAAGTTCATAGTTCAATCATGTGCACATATATCATAACGTTGGCTGTGATCGATTATATTCATCTTTAATGGCCATATTATATCGTATTTATATTCACTGTAATTTCTCCGCTTCTCTCTATTTTCATAATAATTTATTGATCAGATGTGATGCAGCAAATATTTGTCTTACACACTCTCTATTTATGAGACAATCTCTCTCTCTCTCTCTCTCTCTCTCTCTCTCTCTCTCTCTCTCTCTCTCTCTCTCTCTCTCTCTCTTTCGTGTCTCTATTTCTTTGCCTTATTATTTGATTTGCATTAGTGATTGTCGTTTGATTGCATACATATCCTGATGCATCCTATGGTGCATGAATGCTTAGGACAACTAGTAATTATTATATTCAAATACATATCTACTGATGATAATAAGTTTGGTGCTTGTCTTTTGACTCGTTTCAAAACGCCAATGCACTTCAAATATAGCTTATCAGAGCAATTAAAATTACCTACTATTTCATGCTATTTGACTTTTAGGCTGTTCTTTCAATTTTATAACTTTAAATCTATCAATGCGATTCACATATCATGAGTTTAATTACATTTATGCACGTATTAATCATAATAATAGAAATATACTTCATTTCTATCATAATCTTATCTTATAATAAATATTAGTTATATTATCGACTGTTCTCGGCTATGAATCAATAGAGTAGTTAAACGCTTAGCGATTCTCAATCACTCAATACGAAGATGAGCTTAAATGGTGCATAACTGCAATCATAATGAATTATAACTTACAGGATTATAATTAAATCAAACAATACTATAATTAAAATGGTTATACAAATATCCTAATAGAAAATATGTCATTATTATAGAAATAAGATATTTTTATGGTTTTCATTATTTCCATATTAATCATGAATTTAGATTTATATCCAGAGAGAAAATGTTTTCTCAATTTAATTAGAATAAATATTTCCAGTATTAATGTTCAAATAAATAAAGGCTAAATTTAACTCAAATATAACCCAAATCTTTCTACATTGAGAGTTGCCTTTCCTTGAAGTTGAGGGAAAATCGGGAAAAGATTATTTTTGCACCTTTTCATTCATTTATTTAGTCTAAAGCAGTGCCCATTTAGTCTACTGTACACATTGTGCTAATATAACATATTATGTCTGAAAGGAGGTGCAGAACCGATAAAGCCCTAGTTTTGTGCAGTTCGTGCCCATTCCGAGTGGTGAACAAAACAAATTAATCTCACTGTATCATTGGATCAATTTCCAGGTGGATTGTATCAAGATCTATGATTGATATCCTAACTATACGTCAATTACATTGCTTTCAAATCAAATATTCATTTTTTCTCATCGACTAGATCTCAATTTACAGATTCTATTGGAGTTTCATATTAATAGGTTTATCGATCAGACGATTATTAATATGTTTCTATTTTATTTTAAGCATTTCTTTCACTCATTCTTTTTTCTATTATTACTTTTTTCATTCAGTCATTCTCTCCCTTTTTCTGTTTACTTGTTCAGCATTACAATCCTAATGTCTATCATAACAATACATCAACTTTTGTAGTTCTTGTCTATTGTTTAGCATCCCTTTTAACAGCTCTGCTTTTCGTCAAAATAGATCGATTAAAATGGGAAAAGTCAAGAATTGTGTGCATTAGCATAAAATGGTCAACATTTAAACAATAATTTATTCCCAAATATGATTTAAAAATGTTAACACAAAGTCAAGTCAAGTGGACTAAGTCTTGCCGGTTAGAAGCTTACAGAGCTTTGCAGTGCCTCAAAGGCATTACTAGTTTGAAAGAGTGAAAGTTTTCTCAACACATTTTAACCGCAATAAATGTATTAATAGATTATCATTAATATGCCTGTAGTTAAAGAAATGATTTTTTTGATCACGGATTTATCCAGAATTGATATGAGAGGGAAAATACTGTGACATCGGAATGGCTTTAAATCTTTTGTGAAAAAAATGATTGTCTAAAATTCGACCCCTAATTCAAAATTTGATAAATTAATGAATTGAGTTAAGAACGTGATTATCATTTTTGTGATAGTAGAGCATTCGAGTGAAGAAGTTGTTGCTAAAATAGTTATCCTTATAATGAATGCATAACTACATTTGTTGAGACCTGAGACCTCATGCTGCCTCCTAAATCACGACTCACTGGATTTTTTGGTTTTTTCTCGATAGTCATTTACCACATTAAAAATTGAGGAGATAAATAATTTTTTCAGCCAAGTTATTTGCTCTGTATTATCTTCAGTATCGCAAACACGCCTATTTTATATAATCAATGAAACCCTAACTCATGCAATGGTTCTAACATTTTATTTCAAGATTAGTTTTCGTTAAGTGTAATCAATTACATTTATTAATTTAAGTTTTACTAATTTTTCTTTATAATAAATTATTGTTGAATTTGTTGTCATCAACATCAATGCTGAAGTCTATTTCGTGAGATCCAAAACTCAATTCATCGCTGAATTATATGATTTTTTTCAAACTGACATTTCATTGCATTTGGTTTTATGATAGATGCGTTGCTTTATTATAAAATCAAGTGCTGAGACTGAATAATGATTATGTTTGTTAATGACTCTTTTTGAAACCTTATTCATTTGTAAAAGATTGAATTTTTGAAAAAACAAAATCTTTCTCATGAATAACAAGATATTCATATAGAATTTCTATAATAACATTCATAATTACTTTAATTAAAGTATTTTAATTTGTATTTTAAATGAATAGTCCAATCAGGAAGAGGATGATGATCTACATGAATCGGAATTCGATTCTGAAGATGATGTAGGAATTGGTATGAACCCTATGACAGCCATGAGTGCAATGAGTGCTATGAATAGGATTAAAATGGAAAATATTAGCGATCAGGCAAATGATGTGTTGGCGCGATTCAGACAACAAGAATTAGAAGAAAGGGATGAAATTGAACGTGAATTAAAAGTTGAGACACAGAGTGCAAGAACGCAGCGGGATTTGCTGGCGGCTGTCCAGAGGCACGCCGCACAAATGGCTGCGGCCGCCGCCGCCTCTGCAGGACTGCCGACTGCAGCACATTTCGCAGGACTCGCAGCCTCTGTCGTGTCTTCAAATGTTGGCGCGATTCCACTCAATACAGTTACCAGTTCTGCGAATGCGACAAATGCTGCGCCCACTTCAACACTGATGTCAAGTTCCTCACCGAGTGGTGCTTCTGGTTCTTCAGGACCATCTTCATCACCAGCAATACAAAGTATCGAAGCCGGCAAAGGGTACACATTTGAAGAACAGTTTAAGCAGGTTTGTTATCAACTTTCACTTAACAAATTACAGGACATGTGAAGCGCTTCTGATTAAATCATTTGACATTAGATGTTAAAATTGAATTAATTTGATCACTAAAAGCATGTTATTTATATCACACAATATCGATAACTTTTCATATGTTATTAATTTTATTACTTTTCAAACGTCTGTTTGCGCGAAAAATTTATGCAATAAAGAAAAACCTGATAAACCAGTGCTCACGCATTTTGTAGGAAAACTATAATTAAAAGATTCTGTTAAATTCATGATTTAATAGCGTTGACTTAATTTTTGTTAGAAGAAGTGATTATATCGACATGTTTAATAGTGTAGATGATGCTCATAATTGACACCTATTATTGTCTACTGTAGAAGAACTTGTTCTTGTAGAGCTACTACAAATTAGCAATACCTGTTTACCAGTAGTAGCTTTTTATCCAGTGGCGTAACTTAACTTCTTTGAGGTTAGAGTTTTCATAATACTGTATTTAGTCAAGTCCTAAACGATTCCTGCCTTCTCTCTCTCTCTTTCCACATGTATATCATTATCAAGTTATTATTCAACTTTTTTATTCACTGTGTTATTTGGCATATAATGTTTATCTCACACAATATCATCAAATCATAATATTATTCGCATATTTTTGTTGTTAATTTGCGAGGAATGACTTTTTTGAGAGAAGTTTTACTAAAACTTCACTACACCTTTAGTAAACAAAACCCAAGTAATGGTCACGCCAAATAAGATTAGAGAGAGGTGGGGTGGGGTCATCTTTGCATTGAGTTCTCCATTGCATTGGCAATGAATTTCTATGTGCTCGCATTGCATGTTGAAAAAGTTTTTTAAACTCAGTTTATTATAAACTGTCTGCGAATATGTCGGCCACCCTATGCGAGTTTGTTTTCAAGTGATGAATGATCCTTCTCTTTCTATAATAATGCACTGTTTCATCTCTATATAATCAACTTTGTCTTTCAAATTCTTTATTTGAACAAAATATATATACATATAAATACTTATATAAAAAGTTTGAAGTGGAAACTCATTTCTAGTTAGCTTTTTATTTACAAGCAATCCATTTTTGACTTGTCATTTAATTAAGTATCCAATTATTTCAATCTAATCATTCTTTGATATTGCTCTATGACTTCATTTTTTTAAAGTAGCACAATATAAATGTCTTAATGTTCATATAAATAGATAACAAGTCATTTCATAATAATCGTTATTTCTTTCTTTCGTTATGAGTTTATTACTAAGAAATTCTATTTTACATTTTCAATAAGTTAATTCAACTTGTTTTGAGGGCAACTAATCAGACATAATGTAGTTATCATTTCATTTCATGTTTGACAATAATTCTCTCATTTATGTATACCTTCAGGTATTTTAATGCTTCACATGTTTGTCACCGATTTTTAACTAAAATATTTCTGAAAAACATTATCTAACATAACATTACATAACTTTTATTTTATTACCTTTTCTCTGTTATCCATCCAATTTTCTCTCTTTAATGAATTTTTTAACTTCTATTAGTTTATGATAATTTTGTGTCGAACTATTTTTCAAAATTTATTTGAAAAGAAAATCGCATTATATATGTTTTTATGTTGGTTTAAATTCCACATTTATCAATATAAAATCTCCGCTTAAGTTTATTTAATGATTTCAGCCTAAATACACTTAATTCATTATAAAAGTCTTTAGATTATTTGCAATTAAATCAATTGGAAGTAATATAACTCAAGATACAGTAGGTTTAACTTTAGGTTTAGTGCATACATACATATGAATGCATTCAACATAAATTATAATGAGATAACAAATAAAGTATTAAATTATAATTTTTATTATCAATATTATAAATTCTAATAACATTATAATGTAATGCATTGCTTAGGACTGAAAACTGAATAATTTATTAATTTCTTATGCAGGCATTAATTTCCACGATATGCTAAAGAAAAGTTTGTTAATCAAAATGCTATTTCACAATCATATTAAACTTGAAGGATTAGTATATCTTAAAGGCTGTCATTGTTTAATTGAGGAAATAATATTCTTGACTCAATTTTAACATACTTTTGAATATTTTTTGGTTTCTGTTCTCATTTACATTTTTAAATAGTATAATAAAAGCGAATGGTCTTCAATTAGCAGTCCATTCGTTTAACTTCTTTCAAATCTTGAAG
Organism: Camisiidae sp.; assembly: GCA_034696325.1. Lineage (NCBI taxonomy): Eukaryota > Metazoa > Arthropoda > Arachnida > Sarcoptiformes > Camisiidae > Camisiidae sp. The sequence continues at coordinate 9,048 of JAQFZT010000202.1, read as the reverse complement.
AGTGAGTGAGTTTAGCATTATTTATATAATGAAAAAAGTCATGTTAATTATTCGATAATACACTTCCATAGACTCAAAAGGTTGAAGACCATTGTTGTCAATTTTAAAGCACTCATTATAGTGAAGATCATCTCAAGTGTGAAGTCAAGAAAATTATTTTCAAATTAATTTCAATTTTAATTATTGTGCTCAAAAATGTTTTCAATCAGATTAAAAACATTTATTTTCAAATTTAAAATAATGATAAGATAAAGAATTCGAGAGTTAGATAAGAAAAGTACTTAAATAAAAATGAACTAAAAAAGGAAAAAAAAAGAAAATAAGTTCGAATGTATAACATGTTTCCATCTCTATTCATCACATTTATCAGTGAGCATTAACTTGTAAATACTTTAAAGGGTGTTTGTGTTGAATTTAACGCTTCTGAGTTGAGCTCACTTTAGTTTTGATGCGCAACTTTTCATGTTTACACGAAAAAAACACTCAAGAGTTGAAGCGATTTTAGGTAATGAACCAAAGCTTAAAGTTTGCTTCAAAATCTTACGATTTTCAAACATTTATCAATTTATTATATACGTATCTCTATATCATGTCATGTCCTTTTACTTTAATAAAAAAAGGCTTTAATTTTATCAAAAAGATCCTGACATTCATTATTGCTGTCACTCTTAATGATACACTGAATGGTTTCTCAGCTTAATTATGTCACATAACGACAAAATTTAGATTCCAATTACCTGTTGTTGTCTTTCTAATAGACAGAGACTTTTATTTTTTATTTATGTTGCATTCAGTAATGGCAACACTTCTTTATTTGAAAAAATATATTGCACTCGCTCTTCAATTTGCTTTCTCCAGACTCATCACACATCTCATCCTCATTTAATCTATTTTTGGTTTATCGCCATTATAACTCTTGTCGTCTCTCTCTCTCTCTCTCGCTCTCTCTCTCTCTCTCCCTCCCTCGCTCTCCTCTCGTCTCTGTCTGTCTCTCTTTCTCACTCATATTCATCTATATCTTTCTCTCACTTTCATATTAGGATATAGTAGTGGTGCATATGTTGGGCAAATGTGTGCACAAAACAGCCTCACTTACACCACCCAATTGTGCTCTCTATAGCGTGCAGTGTGTTATGTGCGTTATATTTGTGACGCGTGCCTTCCATTATGCAGGTCTTCCCCCATTTCCAATATCCTCATCAAATTCCCTCACAGTCCAGATGGGAAATAGATTACGTAAAGCCGGCGTAATTGTTGAGATTACTGTTCTTTTTGAGACTATACGAATAGATGGGATGACTGGGAAAAGTTGCACAAAATAGTTAAGCGCCACTTACTATACAGTGGAGACATCACTAAAAGTGAGACACATTTATAATGAAAAATAAACAAACTGTTAACGCATTAAAACACAATTAAGAAGCTAAAAATCAATTATTTCTTTTTGCGTATTAATGGCAACTTTTTTCTCTTTGAGAATATATTATCTCAAAGAATATTTCGTAAACACATATTTCAAGCTATAATAGAAGTTTAAAATTCAAATAATACCTTGAGATTCATCGCTCACTTTTTCAATATAGTTTTGAAACAATTTGATTTATGATTATTAGCAATAGTTGTTCTTAAGGCATAATTTTAGTGATCATATTGTGATAATTTCTATTGTTGAGTTGTGAGCAAGACTTGATGATGACCCTGAGGACATCCCTCATGTCTGCACATGTAGATTTACAACTTTGTCCTCGCTTTTGCTTTTTTTTCTTTACCTTTAAACAAGAGTTGCATGGCTTACACCCTCACTCACACTCACGCTTGACAAACAAAACGAGAAAGAAGTCGCGACACGTGCTGTTATGCCATACAAAACAGTTAGGCTTTTAGAATCTGACAACAGTCTCACAGCTAGTGTAACCAATTCTCATTGTTGAGGTGCACATTTTTCGGGATATTGCGAGGGCGTATCAACTCTTTTCCGTTGGAAAGTCAAAAAATTTCGGGAGGTCTGGTCCCAGTTAGACTTTAGACTGCCGTTTGAACTGTTTTTGCTAAAAAATTTGCAAATCTTAACTCAAATATGAGATCCATAGCCCAGAGATTCTTTTCAAGCTTCGAAATCAAAATACTTAATAAACAATATTATTGTACACTTAAGTTATAAACAACTTATATCTAGACTTTTTTTATTCGAAAAAAATTGTTTCAATGTTTACAATATAATTATATATAATGCCTTTGATTTTTTCGAAGATAATTTTTAATGAGTTTAATTGTTTTTTATATTCACACTTATTTAGACCGTTGATAATAGTAATTAAAAAACAATAAATGATTGGGAAAATCATAAAATGAAATGAAGTAAAAACTATTCGATAGTTCAATTGTATAGCTTAGCGCTCGTTAAATACAAGTAATTTCAAAGTTTCACAATCATCAGTATCTCAATTACAATCTTGAGTTCGCAAATTTCATTAATGTTTAAGAATAGCTTTTGGGTCATTATTTGAAAATAAATAGTTTTTATTACTTTTATGCAAAAATAAAACGTATTGAGCACTCTAAAGTTGAATTTTGTAAATTAAAACTATTGAAACATTCAAATTCTTTGATGCTAAAGATAAGTTTAATGAATTCAAGTTCATTTTAATATTCTATCCATTTTGAATAGTGTTAACGGCTTTGTATCAAATTTATAATTAAATTTTTGTTACTTTCGATCAGTTCGTGATGAAAAATTGTTCACTAAAATTTGTTTTCATTACTAATGATTTTAATCAATTTGGAAAGTTTTTCATGACTTGTTTCGCGATAATTGATTTAATCAGTCCATCATTTTAGTTATTAACTTATTTATATAAAAAACCTCATTTTTCATAAGTTTAATTGGATAAATGAAATGTTCAAACTTAAATACATTAATTTCAATGAAATATGTATTATATTAAACGTGTCATAAGAATGAAAATTTATTGATAATTCCTTCCGGTGATAATATTATGTTATATTATAACACATCTCAAAATATAAACTTATTCAGCGAGAATTACATCAAATACCAAAATACCATATTATCATCAAGTTATAGTTTTAATTACTCCTGTTTATAATTCATATTCATTAAAACATAGATATAGTGCAGAATAACAAAAGCGATAACGATTTTTCAAACTATTTCTTAGACATGTATTTTCTTCAATTGTTTTCAGTTAGACTTAATCATCAGAAGGAATAGATTTTTCGTTTTCTACCAAAATTATTTCCTTTTTCTAAAGAGAGTTTAAGTTTATTTTATTAGTTTGAAGTTGAGTATAGAGTATATGAGACTAATTTTTTTAAATAATTAAATTTAAATAAGATGTTTACAGAATATTAAATACGAATAAAAAGTTCGCTCTATTAAATAATAATCATTCCTTTAAAACCTTTTGTATAAAATGATTCAAGCGATAAATACATCCCTTTTAGGCATTTTGAATATTCTTTAACTCTTGAATGAATATATTTTTTTTTTAATTAAACTCTATTATATTTTAGCCCAAAGCTGTCATTATATACCGATAGAGTTGAAGATTTTCACATGTATTAGAAATTGATTTTTTGAGTCGTCGTTAGGAAAATTTTATGCATTAAAAAAAATGAGTGATGCTATTAAAAAGTTCAATTCATCCTTCAATGAACATTCATGTAGTACTGGATGAATGAAATTTTATTGGGGTTTTTGACTTGTTCTGCGAATAGTTTTGAATCTATTATATCACAAGACGTGATATCTAACTTATAATTATTTGTTTCAACGTTTACATCAGACTAAACACAAATTTGGAGAAAAAAATCGTCAAAAAAATCGTCAAAAAGTAAACCTGTCCACCAAAAGCAAACATATTTCTATATTCTTATAAGAATATTAGACCTTAATTATTATAACTTATTTTTAGTTAACAAATTCTTCATAAATAATTCAAAGGATAACTGAAATACCTTTCGGAACTATAAAGGAGTTATTTCCTAATATCAAAGCATTTTTATGATTATATTATGAATTGACAGATGAAATATATTTATAGCTAACAATTTAAGGTAAAATTGTTTATTTGATTCGTTAGAATTGGAAATATTATAAGTGATGACATGAAAGGCAAAAGTGGAAGAATATTGAAGTAATTTACAGTTCAGTAATGGATGTGTTTAAAAAAGTAGAGATGTCTAGTGCTTGTACTAAAGTTGGTATATGTTGTTGTGTGTGTTCCCTCTATTACTTAATAGATAATCGCGTGGACAGCACACTTCTTCAGCATTCGATATGATCATCCGCTTTAGTAAATGAATAGTTATTATGCAGCGCAAGTTTCGCTGTTCACTCTCTTAATGCATGAGTGAAATTATTCCATACGGCATGACTCAAATTTTAGATGCGTCTCAAGAAACCAACTTAATAGACATTTATAACTTAGACTGATATGCAGAAAGTTAAGAGTGACATTTGGCATAGGAATGTCATTCCTTTCATGTGATAAAACAGTAGTACTTTCATAAAATTCAATTGGTTTACAATAGGCTGATATATATGCATATGATTTTATTTTTAATAATAATTATCATTATTTGCGTTCAAACTCTTCTATAGGAAAAACTTCTCAAAACTTGACAAATAAAATATATTCAGCAGTAATAGTATAATAAACTTCAGATATTAATAACCTTTACCTTAAGTGAAGTTATCACTGTTGAACTTTTATGCCTATAATACTACTTAATTTTCTTTATGTCATTGTTATTTTCATTTTATAAACACTAACTTTTCGTAGTTCTTAATTTATTGTCTTTTATTTATCTATCAAAAAGAGCGCCAATTAATTGTTTTAACTTTTTCTTTATCATGAAAATGATTTCCCAATTAAAATGTTCGCTAAAATAAAAAACAACATTTGAGTTTAATAGCTTTCTAAAGGGTGTACAACCTATCTTTGATTGGAATGTAATTGCCCTCAAGGCTTACGATACACCAATGGGTTCTACAGATATTTTAGATAATCGGATAAAAGATTTAAAATAATTTTCTTTTAATGTATGCTTAAATAAATATTTTCATACATGTATAATCTCGTCACATATAATAGCTCTCCAAATCTTAAATCATAGATTATAGAAATTAATTATAATTCAATTCATATAAATTAGTTTCCAAATGAATGAATTATTCTTGTTCTGGTCTGATTTGAAAAGTTGATTTAGCTTGAAATGAATCTGTTTTCACATAAAATTCATCTGAATTCTGGTAAACCATAAAGTTTTAAAGTAATTTGAAATTCTATATATTTAATGAATTTCTTGAATGAGATGCTAACAAAAGCGAGCCATTGATCCAAAGCCAATAACTACCTGTCAAAGTGTCACTAACATAATGTACTGCTTTTGCCAATACTGTACTGCAGATGATGTTCATTGCGGTTGTTCTTTGTATTTGTGGCTTAAGTATAAGTTGATTCTTAGAAAAACGGAACCTCAAGTTCGTTCCCCGCCATAATTCTCTTGCCTTCTACTCAATGAAATCCTTACCCCAAATAAGCAATAATCGAAAACTCAATTATAACAGAATATACTAATGAGAAGTAAGATAACAGCTTATTCTAAATGAGTTCAACTCACGAAATATATTTATGAATATATACTGAGTTTATTCTCTGAAAAGTAGGAAAAATGAATGAACCGTTTTGTACTTTTGATAGCATTTATACATTAATAACTGAAACTCTCATTTCTACTCCACCTTATCTTATATTCAGATTTATATGATTTGCGGATATTCCGAGCTTTGAGCGATTCTTGTCGCTTTTTGCGCTGCATTTATATAAAAATCATCAGTTTTCATGGCTTATGCAATCCTAGCATAACATGATCTCCTCTTACTTTAACTTGATTGCTATTTCCTCCGCTATTTTGATATCTGATCACAAAACTTCATTACATTTCAGTCCTACACTTATTCTAAATCTTAAGCTGTAAATGAATTCATGAAATCAAATGTTGAAAATGTTAATAAAAGAAGATATATAATGCATAAGAAATTAAAGACTTTCTTTGATTGAAATCACAGACTTCGTGATCTTCAGAAGAATAATTTGCTTTATTTTGAGAAGAAATTCAAAAAGAAAATTAAGTTGAGAAAATGAATTGACTTTGTAATTAGTTGAATACATTTTTAGTTTATTTTTTGCATTTTTTCCAAACTAAAAAAGCTATTGCAAAATAATCATAACTTATATTGAATATAAAGCAATATAATCTCTTTTAATTCATTCTTAAAGCTGAAGATTTGAAAAATGATAGCAATCAGTCACATAAATTAATGCTTGCGGTAAAATTAATGCAAATCTCATCAATCGCGGCATGTCCTCCATGTCCGCCATGTTCGTAATTTACATTTTTAAGAATGTAATAATAGCTAATTTTTTGATTTTCTTATCTTTTATAGCTCTATGAATTGAGTGATGACCCAAAGAGAAAAGAATTTCTCGATGATCTCTTCAGTTTCATGCAGAAAAGAGGTAAGACAGAAGGTAAATACATCTATTAGTAGTTGTGTCTTTAAGTTATAATATTCACAGTATATTTAAGTTACAATATTCAGTGTATTTAAGTTTGACCTGTTTAATAATGCATTATACGATTATAGGGCGGATTTAATCCATCTTTTAGATAGTCTCGAGTTGCCATAAGCGAGATTCTCTTTAAAACCAATTTTATGCACTCAATCATAATATCATCACATAAGGGGAATACTTTGCATATATCAATGTGTTATTTAACTTCATTAATAGATAAGAAAAAATAACTTCTAGTTGTTTTACGGCTTTAAAGTGAAAATGACGATTACCAATGATAATAATAACGACGGGTTTTATTTATCGAACATATGCTGTTTCTAAATACGCCCTTTTCCGGAGAGTTCAGTTAAAGTTTCACTAATTTTGTGGGTTTTTTTCTCAATATTAAGGTATTTGCGTTTTGTTGCGTGCATTTTAGGAATACGTGGAAAAGTCAAATCAACAAACAAATATAGCAAACGGCCAGCCTATCATATTTTGCATATCCTGACCAAACCTTAATTGGAATGGACATTATTGTCAAAACCAAATTATTACCTAAAACGTCAATTACCTTTTCTACTCACCTATTATTTATTGCTTGATGTTAGTAAAGACATTAGCGCTTTATAATAGTTGCCATTATATCTATTTTTCCCAAATCAATTATCGCAAATTACTATATTAATTGAGTGGTTAAGTTTACTTAAATAATCCGAATTTAATACAAAGTCAAATTTTGGGCTCACCTTAATTGTGATTTGTGCTCATTTGCCATCAGTAGTGATAAGATCACACTTTAATGAGAAAATTTCAATCTTTCAATTAGTTAGCAAGAACTTAACTTTAAGGTTATCCATTTCAGAGCCTTTCTCTTGTGAATATTGATTAATTTTTATGTGAAAATACTTCTGAAAGATTCTGTATTCTGTAAACTTTTATTTAAAATAATTTCCCAGAGGTTATGCAAATTAAATTTGTATTTTCTCATAAATTTCCAATTAGTCAGTATAATATATCACTCACTTTAATCTGATTTCTTTCTTATCTTATGGATAACTTTCATCATTACTCTTATTCTATTTTCATTAGCTTTTGAATAAAAAGGGGGAAAATTAGATTTTGACTTTTTTATATGTTTATGAAATATTTATCAAAGTTGTGAATTAAATTGCATCTCATTTTTATTATTAAAATATTCATTAAATTCTAAATAACACAAAATCTTGAGGTAGTTGTAAAACATGAACATTTTTATTAGAACTAAAAGAATTTAAAATTTTTCAATAATTGAATCCGAATGTTATTATTAGAAAATGAAATATTAGTAGAAATGCTTTAATATTGAAGACATTTAATCTGGAAAAGAATGAAAGGCTCACAAACAAGCTGTCAAGTTATTTAACAGAGAAGGTAAAAGGGAGTCACAAATATGATAATCGACACCTATAAAAGACAAGTGGGAGTCGATATTCTAACTGAATGTACAGAAAATAATGCCATTTCTAATTTAATGTTATAATATATTAGAGAGGTTTGATTCACATCATAAAATAGTACCGAAAATAATTCAAGGATAAGAAAGAGAAAGTTGAATGCTATGAGAGAAATAAAATAAACGTTAGCTCTCAGGGATTTGTTATTGAATTTAGCATTTTTCAAATAAACATTTACTATTATATTATACTATAAATATAATCAATAAAATTTGAAAGTAGAAAACTTGAAAGTTTTAATTGATTTATGCATTTATTCTACTATACAGTCAGTTATAATTTCGAAGAAGATATAAATGATTTCTTGAAATAGTAATTAAGGATAAATTCGATTCCAGTGCTTTCCACTGAATGTTTTGATAAACTTTCTATTTTTCACTGCATTGAAAGGTATGCCTTTTCCACAAACTGTCTCTGTTTGAATCGCTTACAGCTAAACTTTTAGCTATTTAATTAGCATTGATTAATGATTTAAGCGGTATTACCAGTCCTATAATTCATCAAATTTTTCCAATTGTTTATTCAGTTTGTTTGCTTCAAACGAGAATCAATTAATAATAGCCATCATTTGATACAATTAAGAAAAAAGTAGAATTGAATAATTGATATATGATTTTGAGTGTAAATTAGAATTTACAGTTATGATGAGTACCAACTCTGATATTGAATCTTACATTATATCGTCAATGATGTGACCACTGATGATAGCATAGAGCGATGATTTCCAGGAAGTAAGACTAGACACCCTCCAATTTTCTTGTCAGAGCTAAGTTACCACATATTCGTGGTCTCAAAAGAAACCTTAGAGGCGTAGATCAGATGCTACTAACACAGTATGCGATGCTCTGTATGGGAGTGTTTGCTAAGAGTTTGTGAGGTATATTAGAAGCATATACACTCACATACACACACATTTGTCCTCTCAATATTAACAAAGAAGTTATGTGTTGTCAAAAAGATTTGCTAAA
>JAQFZT010000201.1:0-34157 GCA_034696325.1 Camisiidae sp. | reverse complement strand
TTAAAAAGTTTTGGTCTCAATTGGAAGCTAAGAGATTTGGAATCCATTCCAATTCCAATTCCAATTCCAATTCCAATGATTCCATTGCAACGATTCCATTCCAATGATTGGATTCAATTGCAAAATTTGAGCATTAATGGGGAAACTTTAATATTTTTTTGATTTTGATTTTAAAGAGAATGAACTGATGTTTTGGGCGTTAAGTTATTTAGAGTTAGCAATAAATTTTTGAAAAAGCTTTTGGTCCTATAAAAACTAGAAGTTCTAATGATTCGTTTTATAGTCAAACTATTTTTATGGAGTTATATATTTCCTGTATATTAATTGCATTAAATGTTCATTTGTTTCATTGTTTTATTTAAAAATTGTCACTAATTATTGCTATAAAAGATCTTTGTTTACTTGTATATAATTTAATAAAACCTGATTCAAAAACTTGAATTTATTGCATATCTAAGTACTAGTACTTGTTGTCAAACTAATTGTTATCAATACAATAGTTGTAGTGCTTTATCTAAATATAACTGACTGGAGCTCATCCACTGAAATCATTAGAGCTCGAACTCATTAAATAGAAATGATTGTGATTTGTGTGAAACTTTTAATTGCAATTGAATTCCTAAGAATATGAATTGAATGCATTAATGACTGATTGGTAGCATTTTATGAACACGAATTTTTAAGAATGATACAACACTGTTTAAACTTGAGTCTTTTTAAAGCTCGACTTTCTGATTTTCTGATCTAATGATTTAGTTGAAAGAGTGGTTGATCACTATTTGAAAGATACATGCAATAAACGCTATCTTTAAAGCAAAATGAGGCAATTTATTTTATGAGCTGAGTTGATAAAGTGATTCTACAACATCATTATATTCGCGTTTATTATGGGATAGTACAGAAAGATAATATTTGATGTACACATCATTGTCTAATTTTTGTATAACATCGCGATGTGAAAAAATCAACACAAAATCATTGACAAAACTCAACACAAAATGATGACAAAAATCAACACAAAATGATTGACAAAATTGTACGGAAATTAGCAACAAATCATCATAACTTACTAAGACTGCTTCCATGTGGTGGGCTGTATGACAACTCCCGAAGTGCCATAAACACTGATAGGAGATAATGTGATTGGACTTCCAATTGGAGTCAAAGGACTAGGAATAGGAAATGCAGTTGTCGGTGAAGTGGCTAATGAACACGTTTGACTCGATGGTAATGATGATAATGGAGATATTAGAGGACATGGAGAGGTTGGAAGACTTGTTGTTAATATCGTAAATGGTGGTGCAGTCACTGGAGGCATACATGTTAGAGATGTGTTGAAGACTACCATCACTTCAAATGAATTTGTAGTTTAAATCAAAATTTGTTGGTCAGAAGATAATTATTATAAGATATTAAGATCTATATAATTAAAAGCATTATTCAGAAAGTTTGCTGAGAATCTGCTGAACAGGTTTGCACTTACATTAATCTCCAGAAATCAGTTCTTGATTAAAGCTTTAAAATAAAAACCAATTTTATTACGGAAAAGCACTTTTAATTTTTGAAAAGCTTATCAGATGATAATTAATTCCAAAATTTATTCTTATTGTAAAGTCTTTACAAACTTTACAAACTTTAGTGTTTATAGAGTTGACAAAACAATCTCTATTGAGAAGAAACTAGAAAGTGCTGACCATCTAAACTCTCAACTTGTTGTCGATGAATAAATTTTTAAACAAAATTACAGAATAGAGTTGTAATGATACCCCGCAATGCTTTTCCCCACCAATAAAACATGCAATTCGCTGACATGACTGACACCATGAGATACATTGGTTCGAATGTGTTTAATGTTTCCGTATATTATACATACTAAAAATCAAATTCATATACAGGTATTTTTCTACTTCTAATTACTCTCACAACAGATCATAAAGTTGGGATTGGAATAACTCATAAGTCAGTGGCTCTTATGATTAACTTATCCCTTGTTTCGGCTTATTTTTTAAAGAAAATACAAATTATGCCTCAATTTAGAGCACAAAAGTATTTAATCATAACTGTTGCGCAAGAGCTTATTTTGCTTACGTATTTGTGATTTTATTAACTTTTCAAAGTTTCACAAGTCATTCATTGGCACAACTCAATGATTGGGCATTTGTTAGATAGAGAAAGCATTGTTATATAGTTATAGCTATAGTTATGCTCTTTTCAAAATTGATCGATACATGAAAGTTTCAGTTTTATGAAGTTTCAGAACTAACGAGTGAAAACAGGACTACAATTATTGCTATTTCATCTTTGCATGAATACATATATTTTTACATTTGTATGCTATCAACAAATTACTATAATTAATAAAAGTTTGTAAATTTAGTTTATTTTGTATACACCATGACTCTAAACAAAATCGTAAAAAACAATCCTATGTATAGAGAGTAATAATGATTTGGATTTTAACAAATCATCGTTATTCGAATAATATTTTGACTGATTTTTTTGATTAATTTGTCAATAATTTCAACATTTGTTAATCAAAATCAACAAAAATTATAAGCCTGTCAACCAAATTATCAATGGTTTTTTCATTTAGACAGAACTAATTATCAGTAAAACTTGTCGTATAGGAGAATATGGCTGTTAGACCTCGACATAAATTGTTGAAAGTGTCAACCTTTACATTTAACAAGAAAAAGTTTTTAATGCTAATGTCATTCTGAAACTTAAAGAAAAGCTCACACTAATGTCCAAATACCACAAACTTTATCCAAATTTCTAGAAAATCTTAGTTTTTGTTCGGAAAATTTTTCGGGATATAGAAAAATCTTATTTAAAAAGTATAATTTCTTGACTATAACAACTCGACTTGAAAATTAAAAAACAAATCCCCGGATAAGAATTAATTGAATTTTTATTGTTTGATAGAAATTATTCAATAAAGTCGTCATTAGAGTCACACAAATCATTGAAATGATTTCTTATTTTTTGAGTCAAAGTTTTGAATTCAGTCTAATCTTATTTATTACTAAGAAAAGAGTTTCTCTTTCTTAACAACATGTTTACAAAACGTATATCAGAAAATCTCATGACTTTCTTTCAAGGGATTAAAGTTTAAAAAAATCTTTAGATATAATCTTATGTAAGATATTCTGCTTTTGAAGCCGTTCTTTACGATTGATATCATTGAGATCTACATTTGATCGCTAGTTAAACAACTTTTGTAACTTTAAATTAATAGTAAATCTAAACTAATAAGGCTTTTACTACTTGTAATGCTAACCAATCCATACCGTGTGTGACATCTGTCAACACATATGAAAAAGTGCTAAAAGTATCTATAGTTTAATGAAGAATCAAAAGAGGGCAGTCTTTCGGCTTAAAATCATTGAATAAAAGGTAAAACATGTGTTTCTGTCAAATATCAATAGAAACCGACTGAAAAAATATATTTATATTAAGTTTAAAAAATTAATTAATAGTGAAAAAAATTCATGCCAATCAAGTGCCCAAAATATAGTTAAAGTTTAATATTTGATAATTGATTAACAGATTATAAATTAATGAATAAAATGATTGAGTAATGATTTAGAAAAAGTGTTGAGAAATCAAGTTTAGTGTGAATTGAAATATTGAAAAGTATTGAGAAGTGTTGAAAAGTACGAAAGTATTGATACAAATGTTGAAAGTTGAGGAGTTTATGTTGGGAGGGATCGGCGCGTGTTGTGCAGGAGTCATAACCAACCCGTTAGAAGTGGTTAAGACTCGGATTCAATTACAGGGAGAGCTTCGAAGCCGCGGTCAATATAAGGTTCACTACAGGAATGTTTTTCACGCGTTTTATGCAATCGCTTCGGCGGAGAGTTTGGTTTCGTTACAAAAAGGTTTAGTGCCTGCGATGTGGTATCAGTTCATTATGAATGGCGTCAGATTTGGCGCTTTTCAATGCTTTGATAATTTCGGACTTACGAGGAATAGTAACGGAGATGTTATCTTCCATAGAAGTATCGTCTTCGGAGCCGCTTCTGGAGCCACCGGTGCTCTCATCGGAAGTCCTTTCTATTTGGTATTCATTAACTCTTAAACTTTTCTCACTCTTCAAGACTCGATTCAATATTAAATTTCGATTTATTAATAGTTTTCAAACTTATAAAAAACTTAACAATTGATAGGTTTTAAGTTATAGACTACTTATTTTCGATAATTAATGAATAGGTTATATTGTGCTCAAGAATTTATGCCTTAGAAAAAACTCTTTCTGATAACATGTTGAGAAATTCTATTCAGTAGTAATACTTATAAGAAGATTATCTAATTTTGATAGCATTGTGAAGTGGCGATCATTGAGGAAAAGCGAAATAAGTCTATTCGATGATAAGATAGTCAATTAATGCTAACTCTACTACAGTTTTGAATAAATATTTGCTTAATTTTCAACCACTTCAAAGATAAACAAATTCAAATTTTATAGATTTTCATTTTAATGGATATTTTACAGACTAATTATCTCATTAACTGTTTTTTAAATATCTTATTCATCAGAGCTATAAATAAACTTCAGTCTATGTGAAAATAAATGCGAAACAGTTTTGAATTATATGAGCATTAGTTATAACAAAAGTATTATAACTATAATTCATATGGGAATAAATGCCAAACCAATACTCAGGAGATAATAGCGCATAACCTATTTTAAGTTGATCTTTACCTCATAAGCTTTTGATTATCACTTGTATTATAGTTCGAGTAAATAAGTGAATAGACTCTTCCCTAATCTTAAATTATAATATCAATGATTAATTGTAACTTTTTTCAAATGATAAATATCTCTAATAAATCTTGAGTTAAGCGTCAGTCATACCTAATTAATGACAACTAACATTAGTTAAAATAACTTTACCCTAAAAAATAAAAGTTATGGATTTTGAATAAGTCATGTTTGAGCCCACTTTCGATGAAAAACTCGAAAATACGATAACTCGTGACAAATATGAAAATCAAAAGTGAATTCTAGCACTGATTTGAATGAAAAAGCTTTTGATTAATACTAATAAAATATTTTGTAAACTCAGGTAAAGACCCATTTGCAGTGTCGTTCAGAAGCGAGTATAGCAGTTGGTCATCAACATCCACACTCAGGTATGACTAAAGCTTTGACATCGATTTTCAAATCATATGGTATTCGCGGCTTATGGAGAGGCTGTACGGCTTCCGTGACTCGAGTAACAATTGGGGGATCCATTCAATTGTCAACATTTTCATCTGCCAAATCATTTATCACAAAATCCAAGGTCAGTACACAAGTAGTTTTGCTAAAAAGTTGTAACGTTTGTTCGCGTAACAAGTTGTTTAGATAACTGTTAAACCTATATATCTATTATAAAGTGATGCTAACCTTGTTTTTTATGTCTTCTCAGATGATTCCAACAGATAGTTGGATGAACACATTGGCCGCTGCAATGCTCGGAGGACTTGCAGTTACAGCTCTTATGACACCATTCGATGTCATATCGACTCGACTCTATAACCAACCCGTTGATGATAAGACTGGTCGGGGTTTAAAATACTCGGGAATTTTCAATTGTATGTTCAAAATCATGAAAACAGAGGGTTTTCGCGGATTTTATAAGGGGTGGTCGGCTTCACTCCTACGTTTGGGTCCACACACTGTTCTTAGTCTTCTTATTTGGCAGGAACTCAGGAAAAAATACTTCTCATTGAAAAATAAATTAGAAACAGAAACTAATAATAATTTGGAAAACGTTTCAACGACAACAGCAGTTGATTAATTATGACCACAATTTCAGATTTCTTTATTTGGAGTTAAGAAAACAGACGTTAATATATTCTATGTTTCGAATACATGTTTTTCACATTAATTTTGTAGATAATGCTATTTATTGATAAAATAATTGATGATATAATTATTTTTACATGTTTTATATATCACTAGATTTTTATATATATTTTTAAAAATATAAATAATAGTGATATGAAAGAAATTCAATGACAGGAGTTATGATCCGAAAGTCGTCATGTCTTATAGTTATTTACTTAATGTAAGTACAGGTTATGGACAAATCTGAAACATTTACAGTTTAAATACTAGAAAATAAAATAGTTCGCCAAATAAGATAAATATTTAATGGAACGTTTATTAAGCTTGAAATTTCAAGCTTTGACAACATTTTATTATGCGTCAAGTTTTTATACTGTATTATATTTGTAGTCAATTAGAATTGTATCCAATCTATTCAGCTCTACAACGATGAACATAAGCTGAGATCGAAATGTCATCAAAGTTTCGCCGACACAATGTCCCGCCAGGACATCGACACCTATTCAAAATATATAGTCATATTAACTAAAGTTTATTCAAATGAATCGTCACATTAATACAAATGCAAAAAACGTGTCTTTCTGTTCAGGGTTTCTATTAAGAGTTATTCAGTCAAACGAACTTCAAATTATGTCATTTTTTCCAATACAAACTTAGGAGATATTTATAGTAAGGATCACTTGTCTGTTATTATTCTTTTGATAATTTTTAAGCAAAAATTCATATTTTAGTCACTTGTGAAAAATGTTGAAAACAATGTTTCAGAATTAAGTGGTTTTTGCTTTTGTTGTGATGTGAAGTAAACTTTTTTCTGACTTTTATCGATATATAGTTTAGTAAAAGTATTTGAAATTTAGTATAAATTGAATGATTGGACTTACGGACTCTCGACGAAGTAACTAACAGTCCTTACATACGGTCTGTACACTTCCCAACCACAAGGTGTAGAACGTGAGCAAATTTGAGGGCCTGAACTTCTCTAATTGATAAATTTAAACTTTAAAAAATTTCAAACATAAAATCAAGTTTTCACTACTTTTGTTTGCAAGTCAGTCATACAGCAAATAGTGTTTTACAGGCAAAGCAAGTGTTTTACTGCAAGAGTATCTCTACTGACGATGTTATTAGAAGTATGCGTCGCATACCATTAACTGATAATCAGAATGGAGGTCTTTGAAGGGTCATTCTAAGCATGATGGTAAACATGATGCATATTTCAAAGGTCAGGTACTTATTAAAAAGATTACATTCTTATTCTGAAACGCCTGAAATTTTCATATCAAACTTAAACTAATGTTCAACAAAAGCTATGAAACTAGTCTATTCGATACGATTTACTTTTGAAGAGTACGACTACATAGTAGTAAATGATTGAAAAAAGTTGATTGAGACTTACCTTTAAATATAATGCAGATGACAATTGAAAAACAAATATAAGGAAAATGCATGAGGCGATTACCATGATTTTAACGCACGGTTTTATGGTCATTGTGTATATGATAACGATAACGGCCAGAGAAACTTATGAAGTGTGTTATCGGACAATTACCCTCTACTAATCGATTGGTGGCTAAAATAATATACGATTTCAAGCTCAACCACAATATTGACTTCTGTACTCAACTTTTGGCAACTTATAAAGTGATGCGAAATGTGAAATGAATGTTCTGTTAGCGAAAACTTTTTATAAACTCAGACCCGAATAACGTCCCGCCCAGTATTGGAGCTGCAGGTGAAGTAACCATAGAGATTGAGTTGGGCTCTATTGGGCGCACTCCACCTCTCAAAGCATAGTATTCGCAACTCTAAATGATGATAATATTAATACAGATAGAACTACAAGAGTATTTCATTGAGACCCATAAGCGTAGGTGTGCTTCTCATACTGTACTCAATTAGTATGAGTTAACTCTCTTTGATGTAAACTTACTTTAACTTTTGATTGCAATAATAGTGCAACAATTGTATACACAGAGCATGTATGAGCAACTCATACAACAAGTTATACAAATACAACTTATATATAGATTTAACATCAATGTTTCATCAGTGTTAGTGCTCTTTCCATTTTATGCTTATTTTTTCATTCTTTCCGTTCTGTTGTTTGACTCAATGCACACTCACATGAGAATAATCTATAAATAATACATTGCCATCAGATCATATTAAATTGTCTTTCATTCAATAGACTCAAACAAATACAATGACAAATTGTCTATTTCAAGAATTCCTAATGCATTATAATTCAAACAAAGCCGATGATGTCTTTTCAAATTAATAATCTAATAATAATTTATCATTTCATTAGCTATGAATTACTACACTATAATTTTAATCAACTTTACTCTAGATTTGGGGTCTGTATTGACTTTACCATTGTTTGGAAAGGCAATTAATTAATGGGAAACTAAATTATCTGTATTTTTGTCGGAATATTGTTTGAGTACAATCAATGTATGACAAAATACTTAACCTCAGTTTCATAAGGCAATTCCAAACGTCTAAAAATTCGTATATTCTATGCATTTCTCATTTTATTTCAATTGAATGACTAAAGAATGGAATTATTATAACTTCAAAAGCATTATAATCTTGAGATTATACTCTATATTCAATTTATTTTCAGAGTAATGATCACTAAGAATTGAATTTCTTTTCTTGAATGTAATGAAAATAAAAACTAGAACTAATCTATATTTAAGTGTTGATTGAATTTTTTGAGCAATTTTCGAGACAAGTATAACAGCTGTGATAAAAAATAAAGTTCGCAACAGAAAGAAAAAAGTGAATTGTCATTGTATTTGAATAAAACTTTAGTAACTTGTCTGCCATGAATAGACGGTGTCTGAAAGTTGGAAAACTTTACGAATTGATTTCATCAGTAAAATGATGAGTTGAGACCAATCAATCTTTCAAAAGTGCCAAAAGGGCTTTATAACAATGTGATCACTGCTATCAAAGTCTCATTTGGTTTTATGCTATTGGAGTATATGATATCAACTCCTTTTTAGATCATAACTAATTTATTCCAATGAAGTCGTACTAAAACTATTGTGAAATAGATAGTGAATTTAGAATATGCTATAAATAAATTAATTGGTGCCCAACATTTCTTAATATCGTTTTCATGAATCTAATGTATAGTTTTACATCTCATTAAGTTTCGATTGCTTTTGCAGATCATTTTCAGCCCAAACTCTTAATTGAATAACGACTTAAGATGATTCAAATGAAATTGTTTAAGATTTTGAACATAACTTTATGTTAATTAAATGCTTCAATAATTATTTAAATGGCATAAAAATCATTTTCTAGGAGATAATCATCTTCTAGTTACCACTTTTTGAAGTGAAAAAAGAAATGGGTTGACATCTTGTAGTAATCATTGATCAGAAATGCTTGCGTGACTCCAAAAGAGTAAAAGTGCTTTCAGAGTATCTAAAAGTGAAGAATTTCTTTTCCTTTTTTATTATTAGTTTAGAAATAGTTTGAAACTAAAAGATAAAAAATTAGAAACATTGTTGAAATGAATACTCTGAAAGTCAAATCTCTACTCAGTTCGAATCACGTAAGCCTTTCTGATACTAATCGGCTTGAATTTATTTTAATGACTTTTTACATGAAGACAACAAATCCCTATTTTAACAGCTAATGCGTCATTATCTTCACGGGTCGCTAATTAATGCGCTGATGCGCTCAAATACTTTAATAAATTACCGGTTAATGTTCAGCAACAGGTTATTTCAAATTAATTCTTGTCTTCCGACTGTTTTCAGCAAATATTCAGAAACATCTCTAAACTTATTACATATTTTGTATGAAAAGTTGTTAATACTCTAAAAGTTTTTAACTTAATTGAACCAGTTTTTTGGATTGGGGTTGACTTCAGATTAATTTTCTTTATATTGAGAGTTAATACGCAAAGATTAAAGGTTTAGATTCCACCCAAAATAAGATCAAGTTTCCCAAACTTTTGTAATTGAATACCTAATGAAATATCTTAATGCCTATGAAAATCAAATGATACAAAAAAAGATTCATAGGATAAGAAGTAGAAAATAATAGTGAGTTATTTGACACAATTGTGATACAAGTGTTGCAATAGTCACTCAAAATTGCATCATTTACTTGAAAAAGAAGTTCATTCCTAATTATTAGGTTACACTGTATAATAGAAACAGTTTTTTGAACCCAATAATTTGACTGAAAATCTGTAATTCAATTCTGAAGAATAGTTACAATTTTAAATGTTAATTTTTTATTCATGTAAATTCCAAATTTGATGCAATGACAAAAAACATTGCATTCTTCAAAATTTAATCTAATTATATATACAATAAAAAAGTTAAAGATATGCTTCAAATTGAAAGTTCAGTAAAAATTTCTTCTCTCTAAAGGGCTTAAAAGGAATATTAATATAAACGAACATTTGATATAAAATCACAACTGAGTCACATAGTCTTCAAAATTGCCAAATATTTGAGTCTAAAAGGTTAAGCTATGATTATATAAGTTTTACTATTTTGATAACAAAACATAACACACAATATGAATGAAAATTATATGAAAAGTACAAAAAAAGTTGAAGATTTCATATAAATATTTGAGAATTCAAACGTTGGTTTATATTATTCCTTAAGCCCTTTATAGAGAAAAATGTTTACTAAAGTTAATGCATCTCTTCTGGCATTCAATTGAAGATCAGAAAGAATAAAAAAAATCTAATTTTATTGGAAAGCTTTCAGGATTTGTTGGGGACTAAATAGAAAAAAGAGATTGAGATGACTATAACAAAAGTTAAGAGAAAAAACAAAAAATTCCTAATGATTCGCATTGTATTTCATTACAATTTCTGAAATGTCTATTTGATCCGTATATCCGTTTTTCGCTCGAAAAATGCGTTCGTATGCATTTCAGTGCATTTTCCTCCGCGTTTTGTATTAATCAACTCATAGAAACTCAAGTCATAGAAATGCGTAAATTAATTGATTTGAAGGAACTATACTTTTCCCACACATTTAATTAAGTTGACTGTAAATAACATTTTTCACGAGTTAACACGAGTCACATGCTTGAAAATGATGAATTTTTTCCCTTATATGTTCTGTATATTTGAAAGAACTATTAAGCATTCATTATGAATATCTGTGAATGAATAACATCTTTTCATCTAAAAGGTAGCGTATTATACAACAAATAACATTAATTGTGCGGAAACGCATTAATACAACTAAAGTTAATGAAAAAATAGTAGTAAATCATATGATGCTATTATTGAGCTTTGGATACTTTGCTTGAGGCAAACTCTTCTTTCATCTCAAGCCCATGTAATCCGAAGATTATTTATAATTATTATGTATCTATAGCTTCAATTTTGTTTTTGTTTTCCTTCTTTAATCGAGTCTTAAGGTTATTATTTAGCAGAATATTAATCAAAAGTAAACAATAATTGAAGCATTTTATCCTAAAAGACACAGAAATTAAAATCTAATCATATCTGACACGATCTTAAAAAATTTGTTTGAAAAGCAAAAAGATCTTTCTTTAGAATAAGTTACTTAAAGGCTGGCATGAGTTCAAACTAATAAGTCTTGAGTTTAAACTGTTTGGCACGCCATTCTTCATCCTGAACGTGAACTTTCTCGCTATTTTTGAATAAATCTTTCATTCAAACTCGTGAGCATTTAAAACCTATACATATCATTTGAATGAAAATTTCTAGTTTTTGTCATCAAACACAATGATAAACGTGAAATGAATTTTTATTTTTGCTAAAAGAAGAAAATTTAATGATAGTTATCTATACAGTTGTTTTCTTTAAGTATTCAAACATGTTTAATTAATTCAAGTAAAATTATGGTTTTTGGTTGAACCTGAATTTCAGTAAAAAAGACATAAACAAACCCACAAAATGTTATTTCAATGTAAAATAAGCGAAACAGTGGCTCAAAAAGTTAGAGAAGTTAATAAGAACTTTCAAACTTTGAACTATTTTTGTATAATCAACATAATGTTGAGAATAACATCTCTCTCTCTCTCTCTCTCTCTCTCTCTCTCTCTCTCTCTCTCTCTCTCTCTCTCTCTCTCTCTGCATCAAAACCTATGTATTGCTATTTAAAAGTCTATTAAAACATACATTAATTTGCTTATCAAGCCTACAATTAATATTCATTACAAGTAGAAAATGTAATTTTTTAGTCTTTGAAAGACTACATCATAATTTGATGTAAACAACACAACAAAAGTAAACATTATAGCTCTTTACAAATTGAAAGCTATTTTTGTTAATAAAATTCTGAGAATTTATATGGAAGTTACTTAATATCGATAAACTATGGCTTCATTCTTTATTAAGTTAGGTATCAAATATGCTTCATAGAGTTACAGTTTAATGGACTCCACTTTATATTAAATTACTCTCTCAATAATAGCTTTGTAAACTCTATCCTATGCGAGAAAATGTTTTTAATGGTATTAAACAATAAGGAACTAAATAAGAATCTATAAATTTTAATATCTATAAAAAGGAATCTAATTATAAATTTCTGAACTATAGGATACATTTCGAAATGTCCGCATTCAAAACGTTCAAACTTTTATACTATGAGTTGATATGAAGACTATTATTTTAATCTGAAACCTGAAGTGACAGACCAGTGACATTTCTATTGCATGAAAACTTGAAGAGTCCAAAATGCAACCTTATAAACCTAACCTTATAAACTTGAGGTTATAAACCGCATGAGCTTAATTTAATGTGAAAAAATGTCTAAAAATCAAAGGATTCCAAGCTTACAAAGGTTGCACACGTTCTAATCATAAACTAGAGTTAACATTCTTACTATGGTATTAAAATAAGGCAAACCGGTTTTGGACATTTTGAGTTTAAGTTTTGGGAATTAGACAATTCGAAGTGCTCCCAGACTATAAAGTTGCACAAATTTTGCCACATTTTCAATTTTATTATTATACAGTGCAATATATTAAAAGTTAATCAAAACTAAGGATTCGATTGCATTGCAGTATTAGAAGATACATAAACCTAACTGTGACTGAAACTTATTGTTGGCCATCATCTTGTCATCTTTATTAGCTTAGGTTTGCGCGAATTATCAGTGAAAGTTTCACTTTAATATGACCTTAATTTTGCAACAATATTAGTGGCAGTTTAGTACTGAAGTCAACTTTCTGTTTAGTTTATTAACTGTCAAAAATTGAGTTCAATGTCTAACAAGTGAGAGGAAAATTTCTCCAAACTTTGAGAATTTGCGTAATTAATGAAAGATAGCTGTGAACTGGAAGATGAGTATAAAGATTGACTTTGTAAAAATCCTTGTTTTGACTATTTTTTATACACTGTTTCCCAGAAACTCTTTTTTGCTATACATAAATATGAGTTGGCATGAGCTGAATGAGAAATAAAGTTCTAAATGAAAACAAGTATAGATTTTACGCTACATTTGCAAAAAGCTTGGATTCTCAGAATCGAGAAACGAGGTTCACATCCCACTAAATTAAGTCTTTGTTTATTATTTTAGAGATATATTTGTGCTAATGTTTAGATGGACGAGCATTTCCTTCTCTTCGCTTAACGAGAAGTTGGTTTCAAATTTAGAAAAATATCTTAAAATAGAATTATTGATCTGATAAGTCATTTGGAGCACAATTTTCACATTATTCCATAAGATTTAAATCAAATATTTAGAGAATGTATCGTCAGCTCAGTTCTAGATAGTTCTAAATGCAAAAACCACTTTCAAGTTTGAAACCTTTACTTAATGACTATGACCTATGACTTATTTCATAGGTTTCTGTCACCAAATTCGAGTTCAAAAGTTAGTTCTGCAAAGTTCTAAAGTTTAATGAAAGAAATTTAAGATTTAATGCAAAAAAATCTATATTTCATGAGTTCTACAATTTATTTTAAATTATGTAAAAAATCATTTATATAAAATGGCTCATAAAAATACATCAATTATCTCATTATCCTAAGATTTTTTAGGTTTTAGTGGCTTTATAAGTCAAAAAGGAACTTATTTGTCAAATTGAATGCTTTTCATAAATAATGTGAAAAATTGAGCAATTTTTGTAATAGAAATTTTGCAAAATGTAATATTCAGATTGACTTTAGCATAGATGAATGTTAGAAAGTTGGATACCTAGCTTTTCATACCACAGGCAGCGAACTGAGAGATATTCTCAAGAATGGAGTGATGAGAAAGTAGAGCCTATCATAGTGTATAACAATTCATCAATAACTCAATTGGTTGGAAAATTTGATTTAGAAGTTTTTAAAACTGAGCCAACGATATGATGAATAAAGTATTCATAAGCAGAGGTACAGCGGGTAACAGAGTAGGTTAGATTAGGTTAGGTTAGGTTAGATTAGGCTAGTATTCCAATAGTATTCCAATTGATCTCGTAGTAAACGAGATGAAAATTATTTATAGAATAACAGATAAGAATAGGAATTAATAACTTCTTTCCTCATCATTTGAGTTAAAACATTAAAATGAATAGTTTTATAAATCAAAAGTTAAAGCTTTCTCAATATATAGTTAAATTCATTTTGAAAAAATTAAAATATAACAAAATTCATGAAATATTTTAATTTCTAATTCTAATTTAAATTAATATTTATAAAATATTTATTATATAAAACTTTTGAAATAATTTATGTGAAGTTTTTGGTCAAAAATAAATAAAACATTTGAGATAATAAGGGGTGAACCTCAGGCTTAGAGTCTGAGAAATAATCACATTAAGTGTTACATTGCAGATATCTTCATGTTGTTATGTCGCCTGAAAGTCTGCCAAACGGTAAACCATGTTTCAATTTGGCAGACTTTCAGGCGACATAACAACATGAAGATATCTGCAGTATATCAGAGGACCTATAAAAACAAGCTTATGTTTAGTTATAATATAACAAGGGAGTAGTGAGGGCCTTAGCCCGCAATTATTAAAGTAAAGTTGGGTGAGTAGGGCCGGTGGGTTTGGGACTTTATACATTTCTTATTTAGACCACTTGCGACACATGAGGCATATACACCACTAAACTTTCTATTTTGGAAATTGGCCACTTTTCGGGGTTAAAAAAAGTTTCCGGCACTACTCCAGGTCAAACTGGGTCGAATTAGACCTCTCTGACCTTTCTGTGATAACCACAGGCCGAGAAGTAGTGTTTTGAAAAAGTTGGGATTTTATATTATAGATGAATTCATTATAATAAAGGTATAGTATTTCACTATTTTAATCAAAAAATGTTTTTATCCATATTTTCTTCCTTACAAAAGTCTAAATTAAGTTTTAAACTTAAAATCATATCAAATTTCTTATTATAACCTGAAAGGTATTGAAATCTTAAAGAGACCAGTGCAGGACTCGCAGGAATCAGTATAAGAATGATTGAAACTTGGTATGGGCTTATGATCTTTAATACATGGAACTTAATTATCCATTTTATTTTACAATTTAATCGAAATTTTAACTAAAAATACAAGATATCACATCAATAGACAAGTATTTAGACACAAATCAACTCAAAATTCAACGAATCAACGCCTTCATTGGCGGCAATGAGGATTTTAGTTAAGAGGTCACTCATAAGGTTATGGCACAAGTATTTTCACCGGTAAAGTAGTGATGATTCGATTCCTAATTTTAATTCCGATTCCAATTCCTGAAAAATTCTCATTTAAATTCATATTATTTTTGCTGTTCAAAATATGATGAACTTATTTATAACAATATGAAAAGAAATCATTTTAATTCTTAAGTTCGTTTTCTCATTAATATCAAAAGAAACGATTTTAATTCTAGATTTTTTTATATTTATCTTTTATATATAGAAATAGAAATAATAATTCTTTAGAGTTAGAAAAATTTTAAAATAACAATTCAATCAAAATAAAACCTTATAATTATTTCAAACTATTTAAGAAAGTTAATAGTATTCAAAAATTTTAATATCAATTGTAAGAATAGGAATAGGAATAGGAATAGGAATAGGAATCGTATTCTAATTTCGATTTCTATTCCAGAAAAATTTTAATTTCGATTCCTATTGAAATTTTTGAAACTTCGATCCGTATTCCTATTCTAGGAATCGAATCAACACTACTGTAAAGGCACCCACACAAAGATTTCTCCATAATTTCGAAAATAGAAATTGACATAAATTCAGAATCTGTTGAAAATCCTCGAAATTCTATATCTGAAAAATTTGAAACATTTACGCTTAAATGAATCGGGAATATATACCTGAGTGTAAGACATCTTTTACATTATAAATACTTTAAGATATATTGTAATAAAGTATATATTTTAATTCCCGATTCATTTAAACGTAACTGTAAGTTTGGAATTTGATTTTCAAGTTTTGATTTATCTTTAAGTATTTTTGATATTAATAAAACAGATTTAAAAAGTTGTTGAGTAAAAATAAAGTTGATTATAAAATTAATATTAATATTATAATAAATTTATAATACTTAATGAAGTTTGAACTGAAAAATAATCCTTGAAATGAATGTTAATGACTATAATTGATTAATTAGAACTGATATTACTGTAAAAATACAGTAAGTGACAAATTGATGTGGAGTTATGGGATCAAAACAAACAGTCTCGTAGTGCCCGACATCAGTGTATAAGTATTTTCAATAGAAAACCACCCCAACCCCCCCCAACCACCCCAACCTCCAACCACCCCAACCCCAACCCCCCAACCACCCCACAAGCCTAACAAAAGCGCTTCATCACTAGTTCTAATTATCAATTCAAAGCGCAAAAAAGTTCACTCAAAAACTATTCAATAATCAAATTTTCAGTTTTAAGTTAACTAAAAATATTCTTTCAATCATAGACTAAACTCAGTTTTAAGTTTTATTAAAAAGCTTTAATGAATGAGTTATGAGACATAATGATTGAGAAAAGTCATATTGAACTTAACATTTCATTGAATAGCTTCGATTGATAAAAAAGTAAACAAATAAAGTTTACAATTATTATGTCTCATAACTTGTGATAAGCGCTTTTCAATTAAAATGAGAACTCAAATCAGCCTATGATTGAAAGGATTTTTATGATTCTTTGAAATTTCAGTTAATTTAGTATTGAAAAGTATTTATTGAATAGTTTTCGAGTGAACATTTTTGTACTTTCAATTGTTATACAGCCTTAGAATATAGGCCGCACCCCCTGGGGGCTTGGTATATATGGTTCAACTCCACTTGAGGTGGAGTATTGGTGTCAGGAAATGAAAGGGCGGAGTTATGAGGGTTTGAATTTCAAAATTCATGTTTTTCGACCAAATTTCCTATATTCAGATTTCAATTAACTTAAACACAGCTCTCGCATCAATTTACTCCTGTTGCTATCAAACATTTATATGTCATCGAGAGTATAGTTAAGCCTTTAATTTATACGAATCATATGTGAACCATAATATATGTATAAATGATTTTTTTGAGCCAATACTATGAATGCCTATAAACATGTATAGAAAAACTCTCGTATGGTTTCGATTTTTCTCACTCATATATTTTAAAGCAAATGCTACTCTTTCCCTAACATTTAGGATTTACTTTACTTTAATAAGATTTACTTTATTATTGTTTAAAATAAAAAGTTGATTACAGTAATCCCCCGATTTTGGACCAGAGAAATCGAAACTAAATTATCTCAATATAGTATTCATTAGTTATCGATTTAATGAAATAATTAGTAATTAATGATCGTTTTTCTCAATGTTGCTTCAATTAAAGCTAAATAAAGCTTTATTTTTAATAAATACGTCAATTTATTAGGCTAAACAAAATCGGGAGCTCATTGTAATCAATTTCTTGTTCTCATTTTCGTATTAAATTAACTTTTATTTGTTTTTCAAGCCTTTAATATAATGCAGAATATTTTTTCCTCCAGATATTCAAATAGTATACGAAAAATAAATTATAATTTATTTACAACTTATATTAAACTTCCTGTAAAGATATATACAACTCAATTGAGTTGAGCAACACTTTAAGAGTTGAATGAATGAAAAGTTATTATAGAAATTAAGGTTCAATCCAGAGCTTACAAGTTAGACAAGTTGGTGACAGGCTTTATATTTTAAAAAACTTCTTATAATACGATAGTTTTTTGTAAAAGACAAAACATAATTGAAGATTTGTAATGCATTTAATAGTAGAATTTGACATTTGGACACAACTTAAGTTTTTATTTATAATTAATCAAAATATTTACTGATAAAAAGTACAGTTAGTCTATGTTTGAAACTTAACAGTTACTATCACTTTATCAAAGGAATGAAACTTTGTTTAATTTTTTAATTTAAAAATAGGTCTTAAAATTTGCCGAAAGTTTTCGATGTACACTGAGATGTTCAGGGCATCGATTTTATAAGAAAAATAGCTTAAAATGAAGGTTTAAACGAATGAACTTCGAATTATTGTTGACTTATAAGATTGCAAGTGTTCTGAAATGAATACTTGCATTACTTTAAAAGTTTTTTGAGTGTTTATGTGATAAATTAGACTGTACTTAAGCTGGTAAAAAGGTAACGCTTGCGCTTTTATCCAAGTTTATTACCATTAGAATCAATTCAATACCTTTTTATTTTAGGAAAACATACCTGTTTTCACTACAAAATTTACAACTCTCTTTAAATTCACATAATCGTAATGCAATTTACCTTTACATTTACATAGTTAAGTTTCTTTCATTTTATAGAAATAAGTATTTAATAAAATTAATCAAAAATTAAATATTTATCAAAAGTTATTCATACTATTCAAGAGCCTGAAAATCGTGATTCAAATATATGTTGTCCTCTATCATAGAAGTGGTAATAATTTCTTTACTTTAGCTCAAGATATAGAAATAGAAAATAAAAGATACGATAATTCATAGATTATTGAGAAAATTGTTATCATAGAAATTGAGAATAAAAAAGTGATTGATGAATGAGTTTTATAAGTTTGTTGAAGTTTTTGATTGTTTTTTAGGTCAGAAGAGTTGATGCATACGTGCAGGAAAGCTCGTGACTCACTGTAAAAATAGTAAATCTTATGTAATAGTAAATATAGTAAAGATGGATGGATTGCCTTCAATGCAATCTTTGAAAAAGTTTAGGTGCAGACAAACGGAATGATTTAGTTTTTACAGCTCTCGAGTACTACAGTAGTCTAATTTTGATCTATAAATATGTCAGACCCTAAACAGATACTCATTTAAACAGCTTTTATAAATTCTCATATTTTATGTGTACTCAAGAGGATATCCTTTCTCTTAATTGGAATTAATTTCGTTTGTAATGACCATTTCTACTGAAAATCACAATTTCATCAATCCATGCAAGTTATAATGCAATCTCATGTTTGGTCTCTTGAGTAATAGTTATCGAATTAAAAAATTTAGATATTTGTTTAGTTAATATCAGAGTATATCCGGAAAATATTATTTCAAATTCACTGGTTTGAAAGCATGAATGATAATTCGAATGAAGCATTTGATTATTTTTAAAATAACGTGCCAACTAATTCAAAGCATTTGAATGATTTCTTTGATGAACACATGGGTTGTAGGGTTATATCCCACATGTTAGAAATTGACTTGTTACAATTTGACTAGAAAATTGATTTGTTAGAAATAGCAATTGAGGGGGATTATGAACCTGGTTGTGAACCTGGTTATGCAGGTCAATATTGAAATTGGTTTCTATAGTCTCTGTATTTGAAACTTATTTCTGAAAAAATATTAACTAAAAAATGGAATCAACATAACCAGGTTCACCATATTACTATTTCTAACAAGTCAAATTCTAACATGTGGGAAGACACCGGGTTGTAGATTGTGATTCACAGAAATTCAAGATAATATACGAACTATAAGCATACTCTATAAGTTTGTTCCAATTAACAGAAAGGATATCCTCTTGAGTACACATAAAATCAACATAATTCTGGAAACCATCTTAATTAACAATGCGTTAAGCATTTCAAAGCATAGCATTCTATGAATTAATTTTCAACTAATTTTTATTTTTCATTTAAATTAATTTGAATTTAGTTTTAGTCTCAAGATTTCTCAATAAATGTCAACTTTATAAAAATTGAGACTCAGATTAAAAAAGACTTGAAAATGAATTATATTTTCAAAACTATATGATATTTATTTTGAAATTAAGTAATTACTAGAGTTTAAAATAAAACTAACAGTGAATTGATAGGACATATATGTCCTCACTTTAGTCTTCACACCACTCATTAAGCTCTGGCAGTTCCTGTTGAAACCCTATGGGATTTGGGACGAAAAAAGTTAATTTCATCAAATTTCCAAAAGAACTCCAAAAAATATTATTAAAGTAAATCAAAATCAATGTTTTATTTGATTTTTAGTTTTTTAATCGACAAAATAATTTTCTGGATAAGAAAATCAGATGAAAAGCCTGTCAGAGTTTAATGAAGACTAAAGTGAGGACATATATGTCCTATCAATTGACTGTTAGTTTTATTTTAAACTCTAATAATTACTTAATTTGAAAATAAATTGTCATTAAGTTTGATTATATAGCTTTGAAAATATAATTAAATTAGTTTTCTGTCAATTTTACTTTGAGATCTTACTAAAACGCTTCACTCATTTTATGATTATATTTTCTGAATAAGTATTAAAAGTAAGTCTAGATTGAGTTCAATGATCTGTTCCGAACTGACCACTTCTGGCCAAAATAAAAGAAAAAGTAGGCGTTACTTCTCGAAGCGCAGCTAAATTTCATATTCAAGATTTACTTTTAATAACCATTTATCAAGTTTACAAACCAATGGACTTTCAATATTCAAGCGATAAAAGTTACTTAATTTTCAAGAAATGAGAAATTCAATCAAAATCTCATTAAATCAAATATTTGGAGCGTTATAGAGAACACATATTTTTAATATTCATGGGAAACAAGAATGTATTTTATTTGATTCAGTAACTGAAGAACGTATGGAAGAGAAAATTTAAAGTATTCAAGTTTTTATATGAACGGTCTATTGATTTGATTATTTATGAAATTTTCTTATATCACAAATCAGGTTAAGATAATTTCTAAAAATAAACTTTCACAATAGATTCTAAACCTAAAATAGATTAATATTTGAAAAGATTTGCACAAATAGAGAGTGACATTTTGATGAACTATAAAAAGGAATTTTTCAAATCTAACATCAATTGGATTACCTGTACATCAGAAGATACCCTTATAATGATTATATATTTTTTTATTTACAAATCTTTTCTGATTACACTTTTTTAATTATTGAAGAATTACAATCAGTTACAAATAGGTTGCAAAGATTTGTGTCAACTTTTAGAAAATTTAATCTGAAAACAGTCAACTTTAGAAAGATTTGTTGAAATGAATCATTGAATAATACAAATGTAATCTGATTAGTATGGATACAATGCGAAAAAATCTAGATTATGAACAGGATTCTCGATTGTAGTGTTCAAGACATGAATATTTCATTCAAAAAGTGACTTTCCATTTATGAGCTCAGAATAAAACAAAGTATGAAAACAAATCTAATATTAATATATGAATGCATTACCTGTAAAGACATTTATTTTATAAGATAAGTGTGACCTTTCGTGAGAAAGTCTTTCAAGTTTTTTTCAAGCCTAAAATGCATCAAAACTTTTCTATTTTTCAAGAATAGAAAACAAAGTGATGCTTCGCTCAAAACAATTTCATCTCTAATTGAATATAATGTTCTCTTAGAATAGTTCTCACTCTAAAAATAGAATTTTAAATGCAATAAAAATCACAATCTTTTACTCAAAACCACTTTATGCTTTTTACCTCTGATATCAAGTATCGGAACAAATGCTTCACTAAAGTTATGGTTTGAAAATTGTATTGAAAATGAGATAACATTTGTTTTATTTTTAAAAACAATTATTTATTGAACTTTTTGTGAATTTCTCATAAGAAGTAAACCAAAAAGTATGAAAAGTGATCCCAACCACCAAATGTATGTCAGACTCTCTTTGAAGAAGACATTACCGTAAAAAGCCTTCGATTGAAAGAAATGTATTTTAAAATTGATTTCATGTTAAAATCGAAAAAACATTAACACAACAGAAGCCGAAAACTGTGGACTTCTTTAATATACTTTACTTTGAATTTTGAATGAATAAAATATTTACTGTCATAAAAAAGTTGGCGGAAGTGTTGATAACAATAACTTGCAATGAATTTGTATAATAATTGAGAGCTTTTGTGAATTGAGTCCACATAAAGGCGTTCGTTATTATCATTAATACAAACATAAAGACACGAATCGTATTAATTATCTATCAATCAATTCAACAGTTATTTATAATCTTATGCTTTAATTTCAGATATAGTTTACATACGAATGAATTTGAGTGTAAAACAAATGACAAATCATTATCAATATTAATAGCAATTAAATTAAGAAAATATTCAAAAAAATCTATGCAAGTGTTTGGAGACATCGACAGTTTGCCGAATAGTGAAGCACTTGAGGCACAAATGCCTGATATTAATGATGAACGCATTCCTTTAGATAACATTTCATTAATTTATATCAATATTTATGTTAAAACTTTTAAATCTTTGCTTTTCTATTCATTTTCCGAAACTATTTAAATGTGTCTACAAAAACTCGTTCATAAAATATGTCTAAATATTGTTTATTATTGTTTAGAGTTTAATGTTTTTCACACTTGACTCGTATTATAATTACATGTAATTTTGTTCGTAATGAATGAACACAATCTTAAAGGTGTTTTCGTTTGTTTTTCAGACTGCTTGCGATCAGACATTCGTGAGTAACTGTCACTGCGTTTTACTTGCATTTCATTGGACTAACGCTAGACACTTATCTAATAGAGACCAATCAGAAGGCATTTGAAACGTTCAACTTTTATGACAATAATTTTGAACTTAAATCTAAACATTTGGTTTATGAAATTTGATTTATCCGTTGTTTTTGTCATTAATTATTTTTAATTCTCCAATAATTTTCAATTTAAACTCAAATTAAACTCAATTTAAATTAATTATTCATATAAGCGATGAGTGATTACGAAGAACTCGACTCATTCACTGAGGTTTCAATTGTTAACTTTCGATTCAAATATTTGACTTTCAAATGATTTTGCATTTTATTTAAGATTTGTTTTCAAATTTAAATCACTTTAGAATATCGTCAAAAGAACTCGTGAACGACAGAAGCTTTTGAATGATAACATCGATGGCAGCGATTCGTTTGTCATCGCATCCAAAGTGAGCAAAACGTCACTTAAAAGTTTTGATAATGAAAGTAATGAAATGTGTGAAAATGAGAGCACTTCTAAAGTAACTGATCCTTCGAAACAAATAATCAATAACTTGATTAGTATGTCGTCCGACAAAAAGAGGGTTCCTTTAAGTCAAAGGTTGGGCTCAATCGCGCGCTCATATCATGGCGAAGACACTGAAAATCTTGATTTTATCGATAGCGAAATCACTTCTAATGTCAGTAAAACTTTATTTAAGAGTGAAAGAGCTTTAAATCTTGACAATAAAAGTAATATAATTTCTGAAAATGACAACACTTACAAACAAAACAACTTTTCAAACCAATTGAGCGATAATTCATCGCCCGATAAAAAGAGGGTTCCTTTGAGTCAAAGGTTGAGTTCAATCGCGCGCTCATATCATAGCGAAGACATCGAAAATCGTGAAATTACTTCGGATTCAAACAAAGCTTCACTTAAAATTGAAAGAGTTGTCAGTCTTGACAATAAAAGAAATATAATTCCTGAAAAGGAGAGCACTTCTAAAGTAAACGATTCATCAAAACCATTGACCAATAATTTGATGAAAAAATCGCCCGAAAAAAAGATTATTACTTCGAGTCAAAGATTAGGCCCAATTCCGCGTTCATATGATTATGAAGAGACCAAAAAGGAAGTCCAATCATTCAATACATTAAAGACTATCAAAAAGTGGGAAAATTCATCGACTGATTCGCCGCCGAAGAAGAAATTGCATTTACAGGTCTCTAATAATATACTAATGAAGAGACAATTATTACAACAAAGTATGTTCGGAACCGAGACCTCAACTGCCAGTTCTGTCATGAAAGATGTAGAGAAGCGTAAGAAAGAACTGGAATTATTGAAGCGTCCGTTCAAACAAAATGAATCTTCAGCTGAAGTTTCGACTGAAAACGCAAACACACCTGTGATTAAAGAAAGAGAAGAACATATTCTCTCCGATGATTACAAAACTGAAAGCGAAGACTTGAATATTGATAACGAAACAGCACATCAAACAGTTTGTGAAGCTTTTGAAGATATCGAAAATTATTCTCTCGAACAATCAGAAGATGAAGTATTCAATGAAAATATAAACAAAGACATAAACACACAGAAGAGTAATATAAGTCTTAAACTTGATTTAGACTTTGATGAAAGTCCGACCAAAAAGAATCGTTTATATCCAGAATTGATTCCTCTCGAAGAAGGCGATGAAATTCATGGCAGTAGTCCTTACACTACATCTCCACCGCCTGCAAAACCGCCGCGTCTTAGCGGTGGTCCCAGTACTCCAATGAGAACAATCAGTTTTTACCGCAGAGAACAATCACAAAAGTCTAACAATACGACGCCTGCCCTCCAAACCATTATCTTTTCAGAAAAAGTAACCGCTAAAGAAGATAATGTTGAATATGAAGACAGGAATAGGAAAATTCAAGAGAGAATTGATCAGTTGAGAGGAGAAGTGGATCAACACAATCGTATTGCAGGTCAGGCCAGTCAAGCACTCAATTTATGTCTCGAAACCAATGAATTCAAAGGATCGACAGAACATGTTGAGGCGGAAAAACTTCTTCTTTTGTCCGGTAAGTCTTTATTCGCATATTTAAAAAAATTAATATTAAATTGTAAATATTTGTTTGTATTTCAGCACAAAAACGGATCGCATGTCTCAATGAAATATCAAAACTGAAAATTTCTTTATCAAATAAGACTTATAACAAAAACACTACTAAAGGATGTTTAAGTCTTCATAACATTCAATTGCCGATTAAGGGAGAGTTTTTAGTGTCGCGCGCGAAAGGAATCGGTTTGTCTTCGATTTGAGGAATAGTTTTACAATTTTTAACTAATTATTCATTTTTCCAATAGTGACAGATATTCATCATTTCATTTGTCTGATATATAACGGCGCAAATGTTGTTGTGACAGATCTTTTGAATTCCGATAAAGATATAAAGAACGGAAAACTTGACTTCAGTTGTGGAGTGTATTTGCCTGAACTGTCAAACGATTTCAATATTACTGTTCAAGTCTTTGATTTGATTACACGAAACCATCAGATGCCTCATGATGTGAAATATCATATAAAGAAAACGCCAAAAAAGGGCAAATCGGGATCAATGAAATCGCCAACAGTTCGAAGTCCTGGCGGTCCGAACGCTGTGTTGAGCACAAGCTTTTCTCTTGTGGGAGTCGTTAATATAAATTTGTCGAACTATATGAAGAAATCTTATAAATTAGAAAACCTTTGCTATACGTGTCCACTCGACGGCTCATTGTTTGCAAAAACAGAGCTCAAAGTCGAACATAACTATAAGAAAGAAGGATTTTTCGATATTCGTGATAAGTCTGGCTTTTGGACTCTTCGATGGTTTGTATTGAGAGGGCATCAGTTGGCGTTCTGGAGATTCCCAGAAGAAGTCAACAAAAAGCCTTCTCTCGGAACCATTGACTTAAAAGAATGTATTAATCCTAAAGTTTCAATAATTCCCACATCAATGAAACACATCTGTATGCGTCCCAACACTATTCCTCTCATAACTATTAAAAACGCGCCAAAAGATAGTAATGTCTTCAGTAAAGGAGGAACTATTCATAAAAGTGATCCAATCAAGTCAGTTATGCTTTCATTCATTGTCTCAAATCTTTACTAAAATATCATTTATAATCCATTAATAGATACTTAATATCACTTGAAAATAAGGACAATTGCATTGAATGGTGTCAACTCTTGACAACTGTTGTCACTAATATACGTCTTTGGGATTGCGATTCAATCAAACCTTACTCTACAGAAGAGTTTGAAAAGCTTTTGACTTCATTGGATTAAATCAAAAGCTTTTTGACATTTATACTCATGTCTACCAACTATTTTTAATACTTAATTCATTTATTCTTATCTTTATCTAAATATATTTAATGCACTTTTAAACAGTTTTATATATTATAATGTTTTAAAAATTTTTGCTTTAAATGATTATTTGTATTTTCACGATTTTTGTAATTATTAAATGAAAGAATAAAGTTTACTTTACATTTCTTTAGTCACAAATCATTCATCAGAAAATTCAAGTTTATTTGTGTGGGTTTTGAGATCACGTGTTCAACACGTTTTCATGTTTTGCTTTTAAATGAATGAATTTTTTTTCTGGTTTTTGGATTCATATTTTTGAGAAAAATGTGCGATAATTTAGATAATTATCCGAAAAGAGATAATATTTATGCAAATTTTTTACAGAAAATAAAATCGTAAGTTTTTAACCAAAAATTTAGAAGTTTTTTGGCATCAAATAATTGTAATTATTGTTCAAATTAGTGAAAACGGTTTAATTAAATGCAAAAAATGTGATATAAATAATGGATTTGTTTTATTGCAACGAAAGGATGTCTTCTGTCGTAACTGTTTATGTGATTATTGTTCGCATAAATTTCGGTCAACAATCGGAAAATCGAAATTAGTTCGAACAGGAGAACGAATTTTAATTGCATTCTCGGGTGGACTCAACTCTTCTGCGATGATTGACATGATTAAAGATGGACTCAATGATACTCAACATAAAAAGTTACGATTCATTCCATCCATTCTTCATATCGACGGTATTTCAATGACTACTTATAATAAATACATTAATATTTATAAGTTTATTGTTTTAATGATTTATAATAACTTCTAATACTCTTTAGAAAGCATTATAAGTGAAGAATCGGATGAGAAGAAAGAGTTGACACTTAAAGAGATTATAGATATTATGTTAGAAACCAAATGGAATTGTTTGGTGTCTTCAATTGAAATGTCTTTTGGTAGCAATGATTCAAACTTTTATGTGGATATAAATAGTCAAACATTTAATAAAGATTTGCTTTCAAATAGTGGACAATTTATTGATTTATTTTCTAACATAAAGTCTCTGACTTCTAAAGAGGAATTCTTGAAAAGAATGCGGTAATTATTTGATAGTTTAAGTGTATTTCAAATTAAGATTTATTGATATGATTTCGTTAGTTATCTTCTCGTTTGTGAGATCGCAAAGAAAGAGAAATTCGATAAAGTATTCTTTGCTAACAATGCTTCGCATTTAGCAATCAATTTGATGAGTGATGTGGCGATCGGTAAAGGAATTCAATTACAATCAGAAACGGTATAAGATATAAATCATTACTTTCTATAAATTGATTGTAATTTAATTTCAAGGGTTTTGTTGATTATCGACACGGAATACCGATAATGAGACCAATGAGAGAGTTCACTGCAAAAGAAGTCGCTTTCTATGTAGTTATGAAAAAATTAAAATTTTCAGTAAAACCGTCTCTAGTCTCGAATTCAAGCATCAAATCAAGTATTCAAAGACTCACCGAATCGTTTGTGAACGGACTTCAAAACGAATTTCCCTCAACTGTTTACACAATTTTCAAAACTGGAAATAAGTTGAAATGCGATCAAAACAAAGAAAAAAAGTGTAGTATTTGTAATGTAAGTCAAACTACTTTATATTTAAAGGTTTTATTAATAAGAAAATGTGAAATTTATCTATTTTTAGACCTCAATCGACACAATAGATCGACCGAAATGTTCAGCCTATGAAGCCTTAAAATTGACTACTATTTTATCAAATAATTTAAACTCTGATTCTGAGAGTAATAGTAATAGTGAGACATCGGTTCAGAACTCAATATCAACTCTACTGTGTTATAGCTGTAATACAATAGCCAACGAAATGACTGGAATGCACGACAAATTTTCCACAATTTTACGTAAAAAAGTTGATATAAGCGATATTCAAGAGTTTCTTATCGATAGTAATGATGATAGCATTTGATATTTACTGATCATTAGTATAGCTGTTGTTGACTTTCATTGTTTCGTATGTTTCCAGAGTTAATCATTTGTACCACTAATTAAACTCGCATTAAATTGAAGCAGTTTTTCATATTCTTAATTGAATTTTGATTTTATTTCATTTTTTACTGCATTTATCTTCAAAGTCGTGATAATGTCTTTAACGAGTCAAATATTTGATCCGAACGGAGAATACAAATTTGATTTGATCACAGCCTCGAGTTTAGGGGATTTGAGTTTAGTGGAGAATATTCTGCGAAATAATTTTGCGTAAGTATTGCATATGTGAAGCAATTTTGTGATGAATTGAATATATTTAGAGATGTGAATGGAGTGAATTCTACGGGTTGGACACCATTGATGTATGCGTCACATTATGGACACTATAATGTTATTCGAATGTTAATCAAATACAAGTGCAATGTGAACTATCAGGACCAAACTCAAGGCAGGACAGCTCTAATGTTGGCCGCAAGTAATGGTCACACGAGAACCATTGCAACTCTACTCAATTGTGGGAAAGCGGATAAGAATTTGACAGATTTTCTGGGACACGACGCCATTCATTATGCGAAAACATGCGGTCACGGAAACAATAAAATGATCAAATCATTACTTGGAAAAGAAAGAGGATATGAACTGAAAGGACGATCTTATTCAGCGCCTGTCATTCCTCCAGCGGTCACATTAACTCCTTCGTCACCGATTTCTGAAACACCCAAAAGATCTGATAATTGGGATTCAATTAAATGCGACACTTTATCGAAGGAAATGACAGACATTTACAATCCCTGTGAACCGACTCCTTTCTCGAGTAACTTGTCTTCATTCTGGAGACCGATTAGAAGTAAGAATAGTCGAACTGATTCAGAGACATCTGAAGTCATCTCAACAACAATGCCTCCGTCCATACTAGAGTTGACACCGTCGAGCATTAGCAGCGCATCCACACCTTCAACAGACCAGTCGTCACATTCATCTGATTCATACAATCAAAATTTGAGACGAAAACCTATCGCTGGTCGGAAAAAATCGTGCTCAATAAGTAATCCAATATGTACTCCAATGCCCACAACTTTATTTTATTTGTTGACAAGCATTCAACTCATC
This sequence comes from Camisiidae sp., assembly GCA_034696325.1. Classification (NCBI taxonomy): domain Eukaryota; kingdom Metazoa; phylum Arthropoda; class Arachnida; order Sarcoptiformes; family Camisiidae; species Camisiidae sp. The sequence continues at coordinate 5,052 of JAQFZT010000201.1, read as the reverse complement.
CAATATCTGGATCTATTCGAGAGCAATGCAATAGATATGTATTCATTTCTCACTCTAACTGATGATGACTTTCAAGCTCTCGGTATCACTAGTTTTGGTGACAGGAAAAAGATGTCAATCGCACAGTTGCGTTATCACGAGTCGGTCGACATCCGCAACACTCAAGAGACCTTTTTGGCCGACTATTTACTCAATGAACGCGATATCCTTACGAAGAAAGTTCAAGCTCTGGAGGAAAAAATCAAATACTATGAAATCGAAGGAAATTAACTCTTTATTTCAATGTTTTATTTATATTTTTAATACATAGGAAAAGTTGGGTCTATTTGTTTTGCCCATAACTCAAGTCCTCCCACAATATCTTTTATTATAATATCATTGTTTTTAATCTTAGATTTTAATATTCTGACCGCCTTTTGCGAGGCATTACCTCTTCTACACATCATAAATAGTTTTACATTTTTGTCTTTTTCCAATTTTTCATCGATTAAATTCTCAATTATTTCAATACCATTTCCTTTTTGTATATCTTCTAATGGAATGTTTATAGCATTTTCGAGTTTAGTGATGTCTGCCTGTAGTTTAGACCTCACGTCAATCAATAAATGACTTTCATTTGCATCCAATAGTGTTTTGTACTCTTCACAACTCACTCTTTCGTGTGGTTCTAGTATTTTAAGAGAAGTATTTTGACCGCATTGAACGCCACACAACTCTTCGTAATCCATCAATTCGGGACCAATTGTCGGGTTTGCACCACAACTAATACAGTCCTGTTTTTTGCTGCGAATTTTGACAGTTCTGAACGAACCTATGAGTCCATCGAAGAGTAGCATTTGTCCGGCATATGTGGGTCTCTCACCGATAGCTATCTTTATTGTTTCCAAAGCCTGGAGATTACCTATAATTCCTGGAATGACACCCAGAACTCCGCCGTCACTGCAATTGGTAACAGTTCCGGCCGGAGGAGGATTTGGGAAAAGACAGCGATAACACGGAGTATTAGAATCATAGTTATAAACAGTGAGCTGTCCCTCAAATCTTAGGGCAGATCCAGAAACCAATGGCTTCTTCTTTAGAACGCAGACATCACTCAACAAATATCTCGCCATTGGATTGTCTGTCCCGTCAATTATTATATCATATTTTGAGATAATATCTAAAGCATTGGTGCGATTCAGTCGCGTCTCAATCGGTTCTATCAATACATTAGAATTAATTGATTTCAATGTCTGAAAAGCCGATTGAGTTTTAGGTTTTCCTATTCGTGACTCGTTATGAAGTATCTGTCGGTGAAGATTACTTGTCTCCACCACATCGTTGTCAATAAGTCCTAATCTTCCAATTCCTGCAGCCGTCAGGTATAGAGCTGACGGACAGCCCAGTCCTCCGCACCCGACCACCAATACTGATGTAGACTTCAGTTTCATTTGACCACTTCTGCCAATTTCACTCATTAACATCTGACGACTGTATCTCGAGATCTCGTCCGACGATAAAGAACTCATTGTTGACATTCTTTGGCTTACGAATGGTCTCAGATTTGATTTCAAAACTAAATTTAAAGTAATTTTGATTCCGATACTCATTCAATCTCTAAAACAGTAATTGTTTTCATATTATTTTTATCTCAGTTTAACTCAAAAATCATTTTCAATACCTTTTCAATGAATTTATGAATTAATTGTCGTTTTGTTGAGAAGTTTTTATTAGAAATGCGTTTCAAATCAATATTATTTTGCAATAAATATTAAATGAATCCGTAAAAAGTTTGTTTTGTTTTTTATATTTGTTTATCTATTTATGAAATGTATTTCTAAGCGATTAAACCATTAAATTGAATATTTATTATCGATAATAAAAATAATAGACAAGAGTTTATACCATAAACTTTTTTGTCAAGAACTTTGTGGTGATAAGAAAAAGAGGCGTTCACTTCAATTTTATGTTCTTGTTATACATGTTTTGTTGCAACGCATTGAAAGTATTCATCTAAAACTCTGGATAAAAATTTGCTTAAATAATTGTAATTTCATAAGAGGATGAATAAGGCCAGCTTTAATAAAGGTCTATATTTATAAATATTTATAATAAGGTATCTGACACATTGTATACCCAAAATTTGGGCTATTATACAATTCAAATATGAACGAGGGGTTGGGTTCAGGGTGGGTCCTTTCCCTTCCTTATCACTAAAAGTTAGGTGAAAAAGCAGGAAAAGTAGATAGTTTTCAAAGCTCCAACTTTTACAGATAACATATTTTTCAAATACCATATATTAGAACCAGTGGTCTCTATTAGAGCTGGATTTTTCTCTATTTTGCGAAACAATATAGACTTGGGTTTAGTATTACCTCAATATTGAATAATAAGTGGAACACAAAAGTTGAGAAGTTTTTAATAAGAAATATGAATGACTCACAAATGCATGAAATCATTTAAAGAACAATTGAAGGATTTTTTATGATTTATATTTTTAAAACAAGTTTTTATCATAAATATTAATATTATTTTAATTAATGAATCGACACTCAAAAGTGTAAGTAATTATTAGACATAATTAACAGTCAAATAATTTAATTATTGATAAAATAAAAACTGAAATAAAAAAAAAAGTTGAAATAAAAGAAAAGTAAATATTTTGGTAAAAAATTGAAACTCAAATGGGAGACGAAGACACGAAAGTGACGCCATTCACATCAGATGTGGTCAACTATAATTCGACTCCTTCGGCGCCACTTATAATCCCAATTGTATTCTTCACAGTATTGGGAATCGCAATAATCTGTGCGATCATTAAATTAATTGTTCGTCTTTGGAATCGCAAGAGAAAGAGTGACACTTATGTCTTCGTTGACACCAATGATGAAGAATCAAAACTTCATTACACGATTGACAGCAATAGTGAGGGAAAACTCATTCCATTAACTTATGTAACGGTTCGGAAGCGGTCTTCAAATGGAAATATCAATGAAATGGTTTATGACAACAATGGCTCTAACCTTAGAGTCGAAGCTAATGTCCATCAATTGTCACCACTTGATGAAACCAATGATACCGAAGACATCAATGGAAGAGATGACACACCACTCACTCATAACACTATAACTGCCACTGAATCTGATGTTTAGATCATTGATTTCACATCATTTAAAACTCTTTTTAACACATTTTTCATTCATTAATTGCCATTAGATTTAGTTATTGTTTAATATTTGTTTCATTTTATGTTATTTTATTTGTTAATATCGTTTTTATGTTGTATTTATTGTTAGCATTTATGTGGTGTTGGCCTTCAAAGTGTTCTCTCATTCCATAAAAACATATTTATTTCAGTCTTTGTCTGTTTGGTATTTATTATGTTTTTACTGATTATGTTTCACTTGAGACCAAACAAACAATTTTATAGCATTTTTTTTATAAATGAGCTATTTTTAGAAATTTTCAAAAAACGAATTGTTGACTAAACACTAGTTCCTAAATTCAAGACTATTTGACTGAAAAGTAATTGAATTATATTTTTTATTATAAGAATCGGGTGAATGGGCTATAATTTAAAAATGATTAAAAATCGGCAGCTCTGCGAATATATGGAGATTTTACCAAATGTTTAGCATAAATTCCAATTTTATAACCGATTGATATTCCAATTGTGAAAACATTTATAATATTTAACTTAATATAAAGGTCTACTATAAACATTTTTTATAACTTTAGAATTATTTTATTAGATTATCAATTGATAAATATAAGGAAAACTTTGTTAGTTTTCTTATCAAACAATAAGATTTGCACTTATTTTCTCATATTTATAGGTATTCATACGAATTACAATTTATTTTTTATATTTCTCACAAATTTCTAGAATTGTATGTTTAATATTCAATAGTAAACAATGAAATTTGTGCTCTAATGTCATGTCAATTGATTTCATGGAATTCAAAGAATTGATGTAATATTTGCTACAGTTTTGTGAGCAAAGCAATTGTGAAAGTAAAAGATGAATAAAGAGAATTGTAAACTATTATTGTTGCATTGATTTTGATACTGTTAAACATGTGAACTGAAATTCTCAATTTCTCACACTTTAGGTAAAAATGCTGGAGAATTTACGCGAAAAAATCCAAACTGTTCAAAACGATTTAACTTTGAGGTAAATAATGTGAAGAGTATTAATTAGATTAATAGTCATTAAACATTTATATTCTAGTCTAAGAGGATTAGCCATAAGTCAGGAAACGAAAGAAGAAGTGAGGGCTAAGTTTGGTATCAATAACTTGAGAATTGGTAAGAATAGTAAAGTGAATCTGAACGCGGGATCAGATCTTCTACAAAGATATCAGTCTCAATGGCAACAAATGCATCAATTGAATGAAGACAACGCTAAACTTGCATCAGATATTGCCAAAAGTATCACTGATATCAATACAACCTCAAAGAGACAACATTTATTGATGAGCGAACTCTTAAGTCAATTGTCTTCATTGCCACAAATCGGAGAAACTATTGATTTGATCGAAAAAGATTTGAATCAAACCAAGAAACAGATCTTACAAATTGAACAGATTTTAACCAATTTAGAAGATATGAAAGAAGATGAAGAGTTTGATAAACTTAAATTAGACCAACAGTACAAGTTAGCTGTTTATAGAGAGCGAAAAGCCAGTGATTTCGAAGCCGTTAAAGTCAAACTTGCGATCGAACACACCAATAAAGTTCAAGAATATGAAAAACATCAGCAAAATATCCTCAAAGAAAGACAGGAAGCATTTCAGGCTGCCTTTGAAGACGAACTCAATCTATATAAAACTCAGGGAAAGATTGAAAGACAAGAAATTTCGAAAGACATTAATAACCAAAAGAGGACTTCAATTGAAGAGATTGTCATTGAAACGGAAAAGACAGAAGAAGTAGCCCTCGAAGAGTTTCTCGAAGATATTCCTTAAAGATTCCATTTTTTGGCTGTTATTTGTTTATAAAATACGAATATTTTCTATACTCTTTTAGATAATTATTAAGATAACTATTTACTAATCCTATACCACTTGATAG
>JAQFZT010000200.1:0-34234 GCA_034696325.1 Camisiidae sp. | reverse complement strand
ATATATTAATTTATTCATGAATTTTGTTTCAATTTTCGATGAGTTTTGAATGAAAAGCGAATAAATTAAATATTTATATAGTATAAGTTTGATTTTCCAGATAAAAAAATTGGTATTGAAAATTCAATTAACATTAAAATATATTTTTTATCTTAAACAAATTTCGCTTCAATTTTTTGTATCAAATGAGTTTATGTGACTTTTTTCTTTAACTCAAATTCACTCATTAGTAAATAGAATACAAAACAATCATTTTCATCGATCAAATCTTACAAAGTATCGTAAACTACATTAATAAAAGAAAGTTTCACTTATTTATTTATTAAATAGATTTATAATTTAATAAAATCAGAATACAATGCTATCAAACACGAAACTTACACTTATAAAGAATAACTTATCATGTTTTACACTTGACGGAAACTTGTGTTGTGAGAATTCAAAGAAGTCAAACATTAATAAGTCATTGTTGTAGTTAACGAAAGGTCATTAACGTCAGGAAATCAAACATCATTAGCAAAATTGAATATAAGCATTAGTTATTCGTTAAAGTATTTTTACAAATAAAAAGCAAAACTCTATAAAAATGAACATTAATTTAAATAACTATAAAAAAAGCCTTTCAATATTTTGTGATTAAACACTCAAATTTTGATTCTCAATAATTGACTACTCATCCAAAATGTTGAACTTTTATCCAACTTTTTTATTTTTTAATTTCCTGACTTTAGACTAATATTACTTTATTGACATGATATTCTGAAAAATTGGGATCAATTGATTAACTGCATGAAAAATGGCACTTTCAATTGATTTATTGTTGCCATTTTAGGTACGAATTTGAAATTTATATTAAAGCTTAAACGTAATAATCGCACGCGAAATCATCAAAGCACTGATGTATTGTTGATTTGTTTTTATGATATGCGATAATTATTCAAATTTTAAAATTCTATTCACTTTAAAAATTGACAACAATTAAGATTTTAAAATGACTTTTCCCATGAGATTAATTAACTAAAATATTTGAATATGTATTTTGAATATTCCATGAAACAAGAATTTACGCTAAGTTCACATGATTCGAAGTAAATTGTGAAATATGAGTTGAATGGTATTATTTTGTGGAATAGATAGCGGTGAAAAGCAATAGATAAAATATAAATAGAAGAAAAACAAGTTGTGTTCTCTACCTTACAAGGAAGAAGATCCAGTTTCCAACTTTTTTATTATTAAGATAGATGAATTTTTTCCTTGTAACACGAAACCTGGCTCTTAAGGTTACACTCAACAAGAGTTAGGCTGGAATTTATTTTAAGTCAAACATATAGCTGAAGGGAAATTGCAAAAAACCGAAACAGGGTTTGTAGATAATTAGAAAATATTGAATCAAAAATGTCTCATTGATTTATTTGTAATTATTCCTTTTTTCATTTTTCGAACACATAATTCAAATCTTATATATTTTAAGTAAAATATATTTCAAATGTAAAAGTAAAAGTTTTGCGCAACTTATCAATTGCTTATATTTAAAATATGATTAAGCCTTAAGTAATTTGTAAATGATATTTTTCATTTTTCAAGCATTATCTAAAAGCTTAGGTCCAAAATCGGATCGATTTTCACAAATTTTTAATATCTATTTCACGCATTTTCAAAAGGTCAAAAACTATATTAATTTGATTCTGGTATAAGAAAAATGTTCAAAATTGTGATAAAATACCGCCAATGCTTCTTCAGTTTTGATGGAACCGTTGTGACTAATCTATCATAAATGAACTTCAGTTATTCTGCTATTTCGTCAACTGTCAATCGGAGATCTTCTTCTTTTACACACTTTTTGGTAATTAAAATTTTCGACCATCAGATTTGGGCCTCTTCTTCATTCATGGTTAAGCTCGTGAATAATAATTTTTAATAGTTTACAAATGAAGAGCAGTCCTGCATCAGAATTACCTCTTTATCACACCTTCCGAAAGCTAACCTTCATCGCAGACTACATGAATGATGGCTAAAATGGAATTTTTTATGAATTGAATAAATTTTGTCAAAAAGTTGTGACTTAACTTTATTTGAAATATTAGGAGTTTATGAAAATTGATCAAATTTTGGACTTGAGCTTTTAGAAAGTGGAAGTGTGATTTGAAATGAAAAAATTTGCTTAAGGCGCAAGACTAATTGAGGCTTATATTTTAAGTCCATTTTTTGATAGACTTTTCAACTACTCCACTACCAATACTGGTATAAATCAGATATTAATCAAATATGGTATTAATCAGAAAAATAGAGTACAGCTTTACTTCTATGAATGAATATTAACTATTTAATGAAACTAATTTGAATAATAAATTAATTTTAATTAATATGTTAATATTTGAATTGCATCACTACCTCAAAAGTGAATAGACTTGAATTTATTTAAACTGATTCATTAAAGCAATGCTCGAAAATTGATTATATTGCTTATTCGATCATTAAACTTATCCTCTCATTTCCAGTAATGATATGTATTGTTTCATTTGCCAGAAAAAAAGAAAGAAACTATTGATTGATAATTGTAAAGATAATCAAATATCTAAATTATAGTTTGTTTATTAGACTCAGCTGAGAGGTTCAGTTCCTTAAAGATTTGTGAACTCATTATTGAGCTCAAGCACTGGTTTGGGCTCTCTATCTAAAAGAGCTATAAATTGAGTTTCCCATTATTCACCCCAAAAAAGTCAATTAACCATTAACTAAACTTTCATTCACTATAGTTATCATTATTCTCTGGTAAAAGAGTTTTTCACTCTATTTTTTCTTTTTTTTAATATAAAAAACTTGAAAATCGCATTAAATGCCATAATTACAAGAGTTATTCAATCAATTTTAGAAGAAAATAGCAATAAATTAAAAGTTGATGTCATGATCGCTCTTACTTTGCGTCACACATTTCTTTCTATTGTTTATGAGCGGATACATCGCTTTATAATGTCGTAGGTTTACGTCTCTCTACTATTGCAGTGTTTAAGCGAGAAAAGTATATGTAATTCAGATTTGTCAGTCGGGATATATAATAATAGGTTTGTGAAAACTCACTTTCCGAAACTCATTTATTGTCACATTAATGGCAATGCTTTTGTAAACTTGACTGCTATCCCAAGTTGAAAAAATTAGCTCAAAAAAGTTTTCATAACTAAATATAATGTATTTATAAACGTAGAGTAAATTCTCATTATTACATCTTAATTATTGGTTACGGATCTGTGATCACTAGTTTATGTTAAAAAGTCATATGATTTCGAGTCTTTTGATAATAAATGAATCATTTTGATAGTTATGTTAATTACTTATCATTAGAGAATTGATGTGCGCAAAAAATCATAATCAATAAGGCATTAGCGCAAAAATACTCGCTTCAAATGTTGCCTCTTATCTATAAATCAGTGAAAAAGTTTACACCAAAAGCATTATTCAAAATAAAGTTCACGATTTAACTTAAAATCTAATTTTGTGATTCATATATTAAGAAGTATTAAAAAGGAAATGTAAAAGCAATAAATTTTTATAATCTAGTGGTATAAGAATTAATAACTAAACTCAATCTTTAAATAATGCTTAACGACACACTTTTCCTGTTCTGTGGGCTTATTTTAATGCCTATTTTAGCCTATCTTTAAGACAGTATCTTTATCTTCAGTATTTCTTATATAAGTTCCTCATATGAACCGTTATGTTCAAAACCTGCGTTTTTGAAGTCAGGGTTTTTGAGAAATACGTATTCCAAACAAAATATTGAGTTTCATATCGAGTCATAGGAGTCATAAATCGAGTCGTATCGAGTCATATCGAGTCATAAATTTTTCGCATATGCAACACTATTTTTTAGCTATTTTTAACACTCATTTCACAAAAACACCAACAGTTATCTTTCATTATCTCCTCAGTAAACAAGTTTCAAAGCTTTTAATCGGGTTTCACGATAAGATTATAGCTAAAAAGTATGGAAAATTTTATGACTTCATGTCAATATTTTGTTGGGGAGTAAATATTTTTGAATATTCAATTATTTTAAAGCTTTAAAAATGCATGTTTGAGAAAAACGATTCATATGTAAACTTGATTCTTATTATATGAATGAGAAGTGAAAAGTTAACTGCATTTTAAAACAAGTGCAATACAGAAAAACCACTTCACTATTACGGTGAATGATCTAATCCAAGGTTTTTGACGATACGATACGTTTAACTTTTTGTTATTGTCTCTTTTCTTCGTTGTTTTGTTCAGGACTGCGAAGCGAAACACAACTCAATTGCATAAAACATGGAAAAAACGAGAAATCATTCTAAACATTTCTGGCTGTTGTCCTTTCACTAGTATTTACACTGAACTTATGATAATGTAATCTTTTTTTTATTTGTCAAACAACTACATGAATGATTCGCTACATATTGTAATTAAATGCTAATATATGTTAAATAAATTATTTGTTTGAAAATTTAATGAACGTGTTTTTCGTTAAGATTAAATTTATAATGCATTGAAGTCTAAGCAATTTAAAGTTTAAAAACCACTATAATTTTTGATTTTGTTTCACTTCTAATCGATAAAGTTTTGGCAAATATTTTATTTACAAATTCAAGTTCATTAAAGATTATCACTTATTTGATAAATTGCTTATTATTTGACCTTTGAATTGAGCTCAAAACAAAGTTAATGAAACTAATTCTCTGTCATTTATAAATATAACTTATTTAAGTACAAAATTATATAACACATCACTTAATTGTATACAATTAAATAATCAACTTTTTACGACTTAGAAAGGATTAAGATGTAACTCAAGACACTAGTTGTATGAGTAGTTTTAACACGTATAAAAGTCCGGGTCATTCTTCAAGTTCATATCAGTCAGAAACTGTCGCTCTAATCACACACTGACGAGAATTTCCATTAACTAAAATCTTTAACTACAAAATGTGTTTAAAGATAACTTGAAGTTCGAATTTTATTTTTATAATTATAAATATATGAGAATTCAAAATATTTTTCTACAACAAAAGTTCAAAACTTGGCATTTTATACAAGTTTTTTACTCTAATAAAAATACTTTACCTATTAATTTATGTCTTTTTAATTAGTTTTGATTTCAATATTGAAAAGGAATTTTTTCCTAAAGATTTTATTTGATTATATCATTGAATTGAAACAAAATACGCATAAAATAAACACTTGAAATATGAATGTGTTTATATTTTTATTATTCTAAAGAATTTATTCACAGATAGCAGTTAATTGAAGTTTATTGTTGATGAAACATTAACTCCCGAATCAAAAGTTTTTATTCATGTGACTCAACTGAATATGACTTACAAACATTTGAATAATACTTGAAATATTCACAATATTTGGCGTCTCAAAAATGGCATTCAACTATTTTAAACCAATCCTCAGGAATTTGAGCTAAATATAACTTTTTGATGAAAAAACTTTCATATTTGATAACCACTCATACAAAACAGGAACAGCTTTGTAAACTTGCAAGTAATTATTATATAGTTTTATACAGTAGTTATAATGAGTTTTAAATAAAGCTAAAGAATCAAATATAAAGTACAGTATATCTAGAATTGGTCTCATAATAATAGTTAAAAGTTTGCGAACAAAAAAGCTTTCAAATAAGTTGAAAATTAGATGCGTTCGCATTAATCAAGTTTATTAACTTTTTATGTGTAGAGGTTATGTCAGCATTAAAATAACTTAAATCTATTGAAGAATAGAGTGAAAACATTGAAAACATTTTAAGTGCGACCCAACTATACATAGACTCATATGCAGTACAAGTTTGAAAGGCAGCTAAATATTCAAAACTGTAATTCAGTGTTGAGCGCAGGCTTACTGGCAGTGCTTTCAACTCAACTGGTATTAGACTCTGAACCAAAACATTCACAAAAGCTGTTCATAAGAGTTCAAAGCAGAGACTGTCTCACTATTGCATTGTATGTGAGAGTGTGTTGTGTTTATGACTCTGTGTTTATACGACTCCTTATAAGATATCAATTCAATTTCGCACTTATTTATAACAATATAGAGGACAACTTTTAATACAACTCTTGATTAAACAATTTTATTTAATATTCATTTGATCAAAAGGTAAGAAAATTATCTGATTAATTGACAAATAATTTTTTATGGGTAAAAAAATTGGTGTTTCGTTATATGTGATATACAGGTATTACTTAACTTAACAGTAATAACAATGAAAGCATGTCTTAGTCTTTGTCCAGTATTTACGTTTGTTTTTTTCAACGCAATTATTTTACATTTTTCAATTAGTTCTCAGTTTTATTTATAAATTCAATTTTCACAGAAATAGTTTAATTCAAACTTTTACTTATGAGACTTGATTGTAGTTTTCTTATTAAAGCTATTAATATATATAAAGCAAATATTGGAAACATTTGGCTAAACATTGCCCAGAAAGGGGTCAAAGACTTGAATACTTTTGGGGTAAATTTTCTAAAAATAATATCACTTTTATATATGATATGATATATTAAATGGCGTTTTAATACAATTACAATTATTTTTAGTTTGGATCCAAAATGATTAGTTTTAAATAATAATAATAAAGGTTTTGAATGTTTGAAAATTGCTACACATCTCGTAATAAGACCGCAATCATATCCACTTAGATATGCGTCAAATAAAACAGTTGTTATTTATGTTACTCTAAAAAAAGTTTCTATTAGTTTTGAACTTCAAAGCCTTCTTCACAGATTGAATTGGCTTATGATAGGGTGTGACGTATAGTGTGATTTGAATGGAAATTTATGAAAAATTGTTAATTCGGTTGAGAACTAATTGATTTAAACTGCAAATCTAGACTTTGAATGTATATTACGGGTGAGATTGGCCTTTGGCTCAAACCAGAGATACACTGAACAAACTGTCTATAGATTATTATTTATAGAAACTAGTGAAACATCGAAACTAGTTTCAATGAGGAAGCCTTCCGGGCACAGGAGACAGCAATAGTACCACTTTTTTAATGGTCAAATTTTTTTCTTCACATCAACCCTTCTTTCGACATTTCCTCTAATGTTACATAAGAACTGGTTATTTAACTTGAACTTAATTTTTTCAGTTCCTCTTTCAGTCTACTTCACTGCTGTCAAAACCAGAACAGTTTCTAAGTTTCTATTATCAGAGATTACAATAAAAACTTAGTCCGAGATTAGCGTCAATTTTTCTGTTTTCCAATCTTATAAAGGGTTTAATCCTTTTCTCCGAATATAAGTTTTACTTGTAATCACTTTATTGTAATTGTTGTTTATTAGTTGAGTTCTCGCTTATCAACTAATATTTAAAGCTTTACGAAAATATTTATCCTAAACAAATAGTCACAATTCAATTCTATATAATTAATACAATTATATATCAATTTGCAATTATTTCAACCATTCGTGTCTATAATTGAATTGTCTCCTAATCTAAGTTTATTTCCTTTTTTTACAATAATTATCTTTCACGCCTTTGAGGAAATCCGTCGAAACATTAGTTCAAGGATTCAAAAGATTACCAGTCAATGCGAGTCAGAAAACAAATACTTACAATAATTATCATTCATTAACCTTTTAACTAATTTCCCTAATTTTAAGATTAGACATAAGTTCGTGTTAGATATTAACTCAAATTATCAAATAATTTCAAAACTTATTTTTTAAAAATATTCAAATAAAATTGGATATCAATTGAGTGAATATGAATGTTTTGAAAAACCTTCAAAATTATTTGCTGTTTTCATCACGAATTGAAGATTCCAGTCTTGATAAGTTCAATATAAACATAAGATAACAAAGATTATAATTTTAAATCACATTAAATGTCAACTCGTGTCTCATTTGAGTATTTATAAAATATTAATTTTTCATTTTGTCAAATAAATTTCAGTATATCTGACATTGAAATGTTTGAATTTGCATCTCAATAGTTGAGTAATAGAAAGCTTTGCAATTTTCATAAAATATCTGTTCATTAATCGAAAATCATATTTATATATTTTTTATTACTCTTCCATTCAAGTGATATATTATAACCGATTTTAAAAAATCTAAATTAACAATAATTTTTCAAGAAAGAGGTCAAGAAGACTGGCACAGATTTTATTGTAATTAAATTTTTCCAATAAATTCTAATAATTATTACATTAAATTATTAGTTATTTATTAGTAATTTTTTAGGGAAGAAAATATTGAATAATGTTTGTATTGAACTTATGTTTGATTCAGGATTGAAGCTTGAATATTTAGTGACCTTTAAATAATTATTAGATTGTAAATTATATCCGCATTCTATCACAGAATACCTAAACACATGTCTCGTTAAGCATTACGAAAAATACAGGTTTTCATCATTTTCTCAAAAAATTTCTTTTTTTATTCAAGGAGTCATTTTATTTATTTTAACTCAAAAAGTAGGATATTTTCCATGATTTTCATACTATATTTTGTTGCCCTTGAACTTAATTTAACTCAACTTTAAGAACTAAGAAGAAGAAAGTGGAGGATTGAAAGAGAAAATAGAGAAAGGGCTTTAAATATAGCTTTATATCCAGTATTAACTTGTGATTTTGTACTTAATTCTGTTGCGCTCTATTCTTAACACGAATTCTAAAAGTCTTGTTAAAAGTATGACACGAGCTTTCACTTAACTTATTGGAAGTGTAAAAGTAAATGCTTTTCAGGGGATTTCTCTTTCATTACTTTGTGTCGCATAAATAAGTGAAAATTTCAATAAACACCTTTTCTTATTATCTTAATTGACAATTTATCAAAAATGACTTTTATTCATAAGCTCTCCCAAAGTCTGGTTAAGCATCTGTTCAGTTATAACTAATATAATTGTCATGAAAACAATGGGCAGATAAAAAGCACTTTCAAACGGTATCTTTTTATTGATTGAAACCTTATTAACACAGGAGATAAGTCATTGTTTTTCTACTGTCGACTCATAGCTATATATTTTCATAACAAGATTGGACTCAAAGTACAATAACTTTAAAGCATAGCTAACAAAAACGGATGATAATAGCAGTCAGTTATGCAAAAACTTCATAACAAATGAAACATGACAAAAACTTTTACTTGTTGTTAACCAAAGGCAAAGGCAGTACTAGTTCTATGAACTTACAAAACATGCATTACTTTTATAACCACATGAGTGAGAAAAAAGCCGGAACTGAGAAATCGAGGGTGACGTTAAACACATCCACTATTGCATTCGCTATAATATTTTGACATAAACGTGTTGGACGTGTGAGCAAACAATTAAGTCAAATATTAGACATTTCTATTATACATAGACAGTTATGAGATGAGAAAATTTCATTAATAAACATTAGTATTCATTTGGGTAATGCATTTCATAACATCATAACAATTTTGTGCTAAAATCTAGTTTAATTACTTCATAATTAATTGATTTGTGCGACAAAATTGATTCATACTTATTTTGAATTGTGATTTTTTCTATTACGAGAGGATATCCTATTTATAATATTGAAAAAATTTGCCCTTTTCTACTGCTTGTATTCAATTTTTAACCTACAAATTATTTTACAGCCGCTTATTATTCAAAAGCGTATTCGCCTTTCAAACCGTTGAATAAAGAAAACATATGTTATCACATGATTCAAACTCATGTTTGATTCTATGATTCTTTTTAATAAAAAAAACATATCTATTGAAAAAAATAAAGATTACATAATTCATCAGCAATTTAGTGGTTACAAACAGCAAATAACACAATTTGAAGTTCAATGGCAGATGCATTTAATGGTTGTTCACATTTTTTGATGGCCTCCTTCCTCTTTCTATCAGTTAACACATTCATATACTACCAGTCAATGACACGCCTCATGTTATGATGTGAGATAGAAATGAGAGAGAGAGAGAGAGAGAGTCATGCCTTTTGTGTGATAGTATTAAGTTACATGACATACGTTTTCACAGATATTTTTTCATGTGTCTTATGTGTTAAGTGTCTGTATTTCTCTGTGTGAATGACATTTTCAAAGCTATTCTTCTTATTCTTTCAGTGGTTTTATCGTTCTATCATTTTTTTATTGTATGGTAAATACTATTTAATACTATAAACTTGAAGTGGGCTTCGCTTTAGTTGAAATATAATATTATATTTAATATAAAAGAAGTTCACAATCACGAAGTAGTTTTACTGTTTAGAGTCTTTCTGATACCAGTCGGAGTAAATCTCTTTAATCTTTATAGTTTGTAAACGCTTGCTGTAAACATTTGTAACCCTTTTATGAGTAGCAGAATTGGTAATTATTAATTTAAATTATCTTTTAATACTTTCTAGTTATGCAAATCATGAAAATTTTCAAGTCAAAATCTATTTTCAACTCAAGTATAATTTGATTTGAATTAAATTACTCTTTAATTTGAATTGTTTATAAAAGTATTGAGCTATAAAAACATTTGTTTAAATGATTTTTTCTTTTAAAATTCAATTAATGGTCTAATACTAGGAGAAAGAAAGTTGAAATCTTATTTGGTTTTATACTCCTAAAGTCTCTTATGGCAAATGAGCTTTAATTTAATTAATTTCAAATTCTGAGTTCAGAATAATTGAAAGTATAATCAATGCAAAAGTGAAGATTACTTACTGTATAATATCAAATGCTTTCTATAGCAAAATAATTGCTAATTTTTTTTCAATCAAATTACAAGTCTTGAGCCTATTTCACTTCCTTTTGATAGAAGAGTTATTAAATTATTTAAAGATAGTCTTAGAGAAAAAAACATGTTTTATTTCGGTCTTATGAATAATTTCGAGAAATACTGTTTGAGAATCAGCTCATATTCATTAAGTTGGAAAACCTCTTTCCCAATTCCAAATTCTTGGCCTTAAGTTACAAAAACTGAGTCATAATCTATTTTTGAAACATCACTCGAAAGAAAAACAATTATATTACAGACTAACTTGAAATAATTCAATTACATTAACGGGTGTTTCAAATATTTTGGCTCATATATGAGTTTTAACACTAAAAATCATATGGGGGTCAGTCATAAATAACGGACTCATTAATTCATAATAAGAAAAGTGACTTCTAATTCAAATATTTGCGTTTAAATATTAGTTGAATAACAAAAATTTTGAATTTCAAATAAATAATCTTACAATAATGAAATTTTTGATTAGATTGTAAAAATGAATTGACATGAATATTTTTTGGGCCTTTTAGAAATCACTTCTTACTAACGCTGGTCTTCAATACCGGTTCATCACTTCATCACTTTTAAAGTTAAAAACTTGTCTAAAGCGACAAAATATTTAAACACCCTTTTTATGTGAAGGTTAACAAACATATGTCACTCATTCATATTTTCAATTTCAAAGACACAAAATTTTGTGTTCATTGATAGCATTCCCTAAAAATGTGATTCTTCTTCTTATGCCAAGTTTATAAAAACAGTTTGCGTCACAATTTGTGCCAACTTTTCATATCCAGTGACTTATTCTCAAACATATTTGTGTCTGTTTTTATTTCTTAGCATTTTTTCTCGCTTTAAGTCTTCAAAAAGTGACTGAAAAAAATTTAATATACAGCTCAACATTATTTACAGTGTGTCGAGTTTTGGCCCATTTTTATATTGTCATCAGACATTTTTTTAATATGACGCTCATATTTAACTTGTTTAGGGCTAAGACTCACTAAAAACACGATTTTCTATTTTCCACTTAATGTCAAAATTCCTAGTGTTCACAGAGTTTACGGGATTTTGATTTCAATACTGTTAAACGACATCATTCTTAAGATTAAATTGCTTTGAAATTTCAAAATTATTCTTATTTTATTTGAGAGTTGAATTTTATTATTGTTATTATCATTTTTATTATTTTAATACCGACAAAATCTCTTGAATTTGTTCTATTGAAAAAAAATAAATAAGACGTTAACTCAGAAGCTATTATTTGTCTCGACCCTAAAGTGAACAGTGTTTTTAAAACCTTTGATACTTGCAATTCTAGCCATAAAAGTGTGGATAATTTATTGGCTCAGCATCTAAAACATCTAAACGTAAATTACAATTATTGTGTCTCTAACACAGCAAAAAACCACGCAAACTAAGCGAAAAATATGTTTCAGTGCACTATATAGTGATGGACACGCTCAAGGGGTCGAGCATAAAGGGTCGAGCATAAGGGGTCGAGCATTATACTGTCCATTTTCTATGTTAAAAGTAGTCAAAGAATTCTCATTTTTTAATTCAGAGAACCAAATCGAGCAAAGTTTTTATTAAAAATTCTATATTAAAAATAGATATAGTTTTTTCATATAATATTATTATAATTTTTTATATGTATTTATCAAATTGAATAGGCTCGCGCTCGACACCAAACTCTCGAGCATTACCCACTACTGTAACTGAAAATAGTAGTTTTTGTTTGCATTAAAATTGTCAACCAGTGAATAGCTTCCAAATAGCATCATATGTTACTATTTTTGTTGAACTGCTACTGTTTTTACTCTTCAATTCTTTCTGGAATATCTAATATTTATTCTTAATTCATTGGCGCATAAAAATTGGATTTTGAATCTATTCTCTTTTGGATGTAAAGTACATAAAATTATTTTTTCATCTTATTTTCTTTTTTTCAAACTTTTCTTCGTTTGAAACTTTTCATCTTTATTTGTCTTTCAATTATTCAGACAATAAAATAAATCTGTTTCAAGTGATGCGTCTTTCAATTGAAAGCTTTATTCATAGAATTTTAATATTTATCAAAACTTTATTTTGTATTTTACAGACATTTTCAACTAAAGAATTAATTCAAGATATAAAAAGTAGACCGCATTGGGATTCAACCTTTTTATCTGTAAGTCTAGAATAAATTACTTTTTTAGTTGACTTGATTAGTATAAAAAATGATTTCTCAATAAACACAACAATCATTTCTGATGATAAACAGTTTACTATTGATTTATTTATGAATTTAAGCTTCAATTTGTATTAATTAACTTATAAGTGATAAACGCATGCGAACTGTTTTAGAATTTTGTTCACGAAAAAAAGATTAAATTTGATGTATTGTAAGAGTTGTGTTATTTTTAAAACATCACAGTTTAAGGTCTGAAAATAAGTTGATGAGAAAAACTCGCAAAAAGTATAATTTCCTTAAACTCTTGCTCTTGGCCTCACTTAAACACATGACATAATGATTTATTTTTCTGTCTTTTCAGTGAATTACTTTTTAAATAAGAATTGAGCTGAAGAAGTGTAGCATATAATTCGGTTATGTTGTGAAAGACAGCACTTCATTCGGCATTTCTTTAATATTAGATGAGCTCTTTTTAACTTTATTTTCAGTCCTATTTTTAAGCCTACTTTGCATTCAAAACCTTCTACTCATAATTCCCTTCACTATTGAATTAAAGATTACCTAAACTTAGATAGAGATTAACTTTACGTATCTCACAATCTTTAGAGTTTCATTTTTTTCAAAACTCATTCGTTAACCTTTTCTATAACTCAGAGTCAAATCTAATAACTTATTGATTTATAATTTTTCTTTTGTATAGTCAGAGAATTTAATGGTTTTTAATATAATATATTATAATGTACTGTAATTGAAATCTCATACATTTGTTTGAAATAAATTATTCAATGATTTGTTCATAAATTTTTTTGCAATAATCTAAAGTTAGAGAGTGTTCAAAATCTATTCATTTATTAGAAATAAAATGTTTGATTTTTATGTAAAAATTCTTATTTTGAATATAATTTTTTTCTCACTTTGTTTAAAGGCATTTAAGAAAAGTTGAGATTATTTGCTGAGATCATCAAACATTTTTATCCATCAGAAAAAAGAAATACAAGTTTTTTGACACCCGATAACAGACATAATATAGACTTATGGCTTAAGCAAAGGTTATAAATCTTGAAATTTCATCATTTATACAAACATTGTATAAGTTCTGACTGATTTAAATTTTTAAAAATTATAAAATTATAAAATTTGCACTCAATTTTAGCCTTAATGGCCTTATTGAGGAAACGCTAGTGTAATGTACTCTAAGTTTTAAATCACAGACATTCGAAGGCGTATGCATTACATCAAGTTTTTCTACGACTGGGTTAATAGCTTTTGCCAATAACTTAGTCTTATTTTCGATGATTACATCTTTTTAAAGCTCTTGGCTTAGCATCAAAAAAGTCAAATTCATTAAATTCTTTAAAACTTGTGTCTATTGTCTTGAGGTGTGAAAAGAGGTCAAAATCACGTTTTTCAAAATCAAGTCATATCGATGTGAAGCAATCTTTTCATAAGTTGAAGGCAGAAATTATTGAATAGAATGGATGGCATTTGATATTAATTTTAGATCTTCAATAACTTAATTATCTATCGCTCAAACTGGTTCTCTTGTTAACTATTATGAAGTGTTTTCTTTTTTCTATGTTTGCTAAAAGTCGAGTTTAATCCGGAATCACAAATTAGTTCTCATTACATACTTATTCCCAACAATAGTAACTTTATTTCACTTGAATGTATTTAATTTATAGTTTGATAATCCAGTCATTGGAGAATTTTTGCTTGTGTTCAATGTTTGTTAATAGACTTCTGTGATTTGTTCTCTAATCTATACGGCAAGTAAAATGGATTGTAAGGCAAAATGAGTTAAACAGAAACAAGTTTTTTTCAACTAATTTCCAGACAATTTTTACTAATGAGTTATCAATTATTTAGATTCTTTCTAGTATTGTTTGGCTTTGAAAATCTGGTTCAGAAATTAAGATGATTAGTTACGAAATGATTAAGAGATACGTTGAGCCAATAAATTATTTTCTAGATTTTTTCTCTTCTGAATAGAAAAGTGAGGAAACCTTACGGTAAATGGTTTTCAACCATATATACCGTTCAACCATTAATCTTACTTGTCTTGCAATGAATAAATCATTGTCATTTGCATGTTGAGACTTGCTTTACAATTAGAGATTAATGATTAAGTCTAGAGAAACTATTTTTTCAATATAAAAGTTGCCGATAGATAATAATTGAATGTTGTTATACTTTTGTCTACTTTTTTTGTTATACTTGATCCTCTTTTTTTAATCGCCTCCGAATATGTAATTCTATTGCTGTTTAGTGTTATCCTCTAGAAAAGAGGGACTGATTGATGATTGAAATCCCTTTTTTTCCTTTTGGTAATCGATAATATTCTCCTAAATTACTGTTAATGCTCCCCAACTGTTACAATTGCGTGAATTGAGTTCTATATAACTCTATGGCAACTAAACATAATTCTCGCGTCAATCGGTGTGAATATTCTTTGAAATGACATTTAGATGAACTATAAATTATTTCTATAACTGATATGAATTCAATGATAATATTAATGTTTAATCAAATGCAACCCTTTTTATCTCTGCATTTTCACACTGATAAATGTGGCGCCAGAGTCTCATCCGAAGCTAAATTGTGAGGTCAGTGGTCCGGAAACTGTCATAACTTGCATAATATTAATAGATACATAGCATGAGTCCAATGATTCTTATGTAACTATTGATTTATTTGACTATTCTGTATAAAAATCATGAATGTATTGATGCATTATTATTATTATTATCTAATATATAAATGTGTTTCTATCGCACTCTTATATTAATCTCTTTGAGAAACATATGAAAAGAAAATCCCAGAACTCATTGATAATGTTATTCACATCGGTCTCAGTTCAATGACGCAAAAAACTAACTAAAAGAGACAAATAAAATAATATGTTATTAACAGAGCGAACAGAGTCACTGTAGGTGTTCTCACAAAAGACAGTTAGTGTCTCATGCATTTGACTTTTACATATATTTTTTTTATACAGTTAAGGGAATAGAAAAGTCTGTTGTATTTGAAATATATAAAGTTATAACATTTATATAGTATGTGTTGCTCGAGTTGATCAAAACAAATGCCAAATTTATCGATCATGTCATTCTCACGTAATGAGTTGCCGGGGAGTAAAAGTGCAATCCGGTGAGAATGTGATTTATTTTGTGAAAACAATGTCACATAAGTAATAGCCATAGTTGTCATCCAAAAGGAACAATACTGTTCTATGTTTGCTCTCATCTCAAACTACTAGTTTTGTTACCATCATTTTTTCTTCAGCTATTTTTCTCTAATGTTTAACTCATATGTACGAGAAATCGTGCTGAGGCATCTTTACCAATATGTCAATTTCAAATTAATAATCAGTTATTCTCTCATAAATAGCTAATCATATCTTTACCCATAACTTTAGGCTTAATATCAATTTTTCAAGAGAAAAAATTTGATTTAAGCCATTATTTAATAACGATTTCTCAGATGAACTGATATCATGTCTTTTGGTTTCATTCCTTGGATGTCTTTATTAATATATCCCTCGACAGCATCATATCTAATCTCGAAGACCGAACATGTATTACAAGACGCAATATAAGAGTGAACGACAAGAAAACTTTTCTTAAAAAAGAATGAATAAAAAAAATATCGACTCAAATGACGAAAAAGTAGAATGAATTGAAAGAAGTGCACAATTTATAGCATAATAATAAGTAAGAGAAAGAGATAAAAAACATGACAACATTTGCTGCGATCAACTCGAAAGCTACTTAATTTTGCTCAACCTTTTTCTCTATTTTGATAATCTTAAAAGATGTGACTTAAGAGACGCATTAAGATAACCATTAGATGAGTGAGCCTTTCATTTATTTGCAATCCTCACGAGTCATCTTTAACTTACTTTTTATTTCTTCAGATTCATAATTGCTTTAAAGATTACATTTCTAGAAATGTTTCAGTTATTATACTTATATTTTATCAATTCATAAGATGAAAAATTTGACTTAATTTGAATTCTTGTTTCATATAGTGCTGAGAAGCGTTCCTAATGTTACTTTCGTTTAAATCGATTTTCCAAGACATGATTCATTATATTTTAGTTTTTAAAGAAAGCAATGTTCATAAATTTGAAACTTTCAAATTTTTCTTTCAATTTCATTGTCAGAACACCAGTCAATTTATTCGAGTTTTCCTAAAAAAGATCACTTCATTACTTTAATCAGAAATTCTTTCCTTTTATTTAATTAAAATCATCGATAGTTCTTAAGTTTGATTGTTTTCTATTAATTTAATTGTATTTATTGATCGTTTGTACCATTTGTTAAACATGTTTAAATCTAAAGCATAGGAAAAAATTTCTGAGACAGTAAATAAACTCTGAATGACTAGAATTTTATCTAGTGATTGAATCGCGAAAACAGTGACGAATCAATAAAATCAAATTTCAAACTTGATTCTTATGAATAAGTTGTTAAACTCTTGAAAAATTTTCTTCAGAGACATATTTCCTGGATTTGATGGTTTCAATATCTTGTGAAAACAAGTGGCTATACTTAGGAAAAATCGTCTTTTATTGTTTACCGAATCTGCTATTGAAATAAGTTTCTATCTCTCGTATTTCTATCCTTATTCGAGTCATACACTTTAGCTGACACTTAGTTATTGCATGGAATATATTGACTCTCACTGTTATATTCTGAGAGAAAAAGCAAACATTTGCAAATGCAATACGACGTTAAAAGGGAATCTGTGTTCGGCACTAACTTTTGCATTAAGAGCATCAAAAACTATTTTCTTTACTCTAGTACTAAGAATTAGTTGGAAATATTCCGACTAAATATTTTTTCTTCCCTAACATAACAATGAAAACAAGTATGAAAAAAGTGAACCAAGTTTTAAGTAATCCTTTTATATAATGAACACATATATTTCCATCCATTTCTGAGACAGAATAAACTCTTATTGTTTGCTTTAACTGTTGTTTAAGTAAGACTTATTTGCATAATAATGATTGAGAACTAAATTTGTGACTAGAATTTAGGCGATCACTCACTTGATTTAATACCATAAAGAGTTGATATAAATTTCTATGACGATGAGAGCGAAGGTAGGCTTTGAAAAGGATAAAAACTAGGATAAGAAGATGAGCCACTTCTGTCTACTGTTTTTTGACTCATATTTATTTTGGCCATTACCAGACGCACGTACCGTTTCCCTCATCTAATGCATGGTCTAATGCATGGGTATTGGTTTCGGTTTGACTGGTATACTACTAATACAACACAAAACATAGAGAGAGTTACAGAGGCTGTATATACAGTTACACTAATGCTTCGATTGGCTTTTATTCATTCCCTGATTTATAGCTATCTCTTTCTCGCTTTCTCTTGTAAAAGATGGAAAAAGTGGCTTATATTCCAAATCCATTGCTTAGTAGAATAACTTTCTTACCATCCTTTGTTGCATAACAGCCAGCATTTTATTATTCTTATATATTTTCTTACTCTCTCCTACTCTTATGTTTTGCTAATGTCTTTCTACTCAATGGTAAACACATTGTAAAGTTTGCAACAAAAAACTATCATAACTATGGATAGTAGTAGTGAAATGATATTACTTCCTAAGTGGAGAACTACTACAAATAGTCAAGAAAATAGTTTTCTAGCAGCTGGTGCTACACATAAGTGGCGTAAGTGAAAAATATGATATTGCCTATCAAAATGGTTTGGAAAATATTTATTATTTTAGCCAAATATATAACGTAACACTACTTCATAGCCCAAGTTTATCGACCTGAACGGTTGCCAACTTTAATCTCCACTATTTTCATCAAGTATTTTCTTTTTTCATCCATAAAATATCTTTTTTTCTCTTCTCTTTCACAACAAAGTGTTTTCCTCCCATTTTAGACTATTAGCAGTGATTTAGTAGCTCTCGAACTGAAGGTCATTTCCTATTTAATGTCAAATAACGCCTCAGGTATATAATTGAATACTACTGTTAGAAAACTTCTTTTTTATTTAAACTTTTTATTATTTTTCAAAAAACTCATAAATAGAAGTTTCACAACTAAAATCATAAAAGTTCATGCTTTATCTCATAGTTATCTTAATTAAACAAATTTGATTTTCTTGAGTGCAAACTTATGTTTAATATTTTTCCTTTAAACTGTTTTGTTGTAATTTTCATTTAATTTATGCACTTCTGAGGCAAAAGTTTGAATCATAAAAATAAGTTCGCAATAATCAGTGGCAATAATTATTATATTTATTTTAACTATTCAAGTAGTCATTTAGCCATTGAAGCCATTAAACAAAATCACATGCGATTTCATTATTTATTATTATTAGAGCCACTTTACAGTATTCTCTTCAAAAAGTCATTAACCATACATCCAATGCAATCACGTTTTGAATAAATGTGTACTCTATAGAGATATTTCATTATTATCTATTGCAAAAGTTTGCAATTGAAAAAATCTTTTTGGAAAAGTTCACTTTAAATTAAATTATTTTCAAACATCTCTTGAGTGCTATATCTGTTCTGAAATAACGATCAGATTTTAGTTTACAATTTAGTTTTTACTTAAATCTCACGATTTGATGATTCAAATGACTTAATAAGTTGTAAAAAATATAATTCACGAATTGCTTGATATGATTTAATTAAGCATTAGATTTTTGATAAAATCTTATCTTAATTTTGATCAAAATTAAAACTATTAAACTCTGGGTTTCTCAACTTTTTGATAAGAATATCGTTAAAGAAAGCCTTCGAAAATAATCTAATTTAAAGTAAACTTTTCTAAAGATTTTCAACTAATGACTTCTGGGAGTACATTAAACTTTGAATTTCACAATTAATTGATAGCATTTGTATTTTGAGTGAAAAGAATGAACAAAAATCCCACACTAAATCAGAATTGAATAAATTATTTTCAAAATTCAAATGAATTAATTAAATATCTAATCTCTAACTATAATCATATCAAACAGAATATTATATATCCTTCTTGTGTCAGAAAAATATTCAACTCGTATGACATATACTGTTATTCTATTGATTAGAACTCTAATAACGCATTACTTTTATATTTACTTTTACATAACACGGGTATTACAAGTGTGTTATTACAGAAATATAGCGCTTGTTATTACTGATTGTTATGAGAATCGAAAATAATTATTAGGCGTATCCTAACTATAATACTAGGACTCAATTGTTGGGTTTAAGTTGATCTTTGACGGTAAGAGACAAGTAATAATATTGTGATAAAATAAAGAATAGTATATAAGTTGCAAATTTACAATTAATTTTGTGGTAAAAGTGACGCAACTATTCTTGTATTGAGCCCTCTATTCCTTTCAACTTAAATACTCTAATCCTCAAATGAATCTCGCATTTTGGTTGTTATGGTTACGCCTCTTTGGATTCGCACGAAGTCCCAATCGTGTTCAATATGCCAGAGATAGCAAACACTTTATCAATTTGATCTTCATCTCGCATTCTCTTTTATTCTTTATGTCTATCTATCTGTCAGTCTCTTTCTCTCTTTCACACACTTATTCTGCTTAAGGGCTGATTTTCATCGGTTGTTAGGAATCAAAATGCTATAAAATAGACGAACAGATCATTTATATATTGACAAATATATTCTCGATATCTAAGAATTTAGTCAATACAACTTTTTCATTATTATGAAAAGCAGTTTTCTATTTTCCCAATGCTAGAAAAGTGCATACAATTCATAATATAATTGGTATTTCTTTTCGTAATTCATAAACTTGTTCACTATTGACTTATCTCTCAAATAAAGATATCTATTCATGAGACAAATTGCTGAAAATAAATTATAACAATAATCAAATTATTATTCTTATTGCTATCATTCAACACATTTCTCTGCAAAAATTTCTCGACAAATTTTTTTCCCAATAATAAATGCCATTTTTATTTGATAGAGGAGTTGAAGAAGAAAAGTATTAGTAGAAAAATTTCGAATGAAATGAAATGGAAAAATATGTCTTATGTTTAGATCAAATTTCTTTTTTCTCTCCAATGAATGCTAGTCTACTGTATAAATTGATATTCTATCCAATAATGCAGTTCAATCTTATACTAGTATTCAATATATATTTATATATAAAGTGGCATTTGATTTGAATTGTTGTTCAATTGTTGCTATGCTTTTTACTCCATTTCTTTCCCTCATTTACTTCAATAATGCTTTGTTTTATACTTTATATTTTATCATTAAATATTTATTGCCAATCAATAAATTAAATTTTTATTTCAATTCTTTTCGATCGATATTTTCTAGAAATAAGCTTTAATAATAAGAAATAATAATGGCTTTAAAATTAAATCTATAAAATTCAAACATTCTTCTGAATAGCATCTGAACTCAATTTCAAATTTTGGGTTTGTTTGAGTATGAAGTTTAATAAATTTTTTACTGTTTGATTCCTTCTATAAACTCATTGAAATTTAAAAAAACAATTTTTTTCAATTTCCAGAGGATATAAACACAGTTCTTAATCAAGAAATTCAATAAAATAAATATGATGAGCGATGCAGAGCTTAAGACAGCAGTAAAATTCAAATTTTCAAATACTTTTGGCACAATTTTTGAGGTTATTTGTGTGTTAATGCGATCTAGTGATAGATTATATATTTTTGAACATAAATTCTTTATTTGTTTTATAATTATGTTTCTTTAGATATAATAAATCAAAACGTTTTCAATTAACTCCATATTAATGAAATATTTGACCTCAACTTGAAAGATAAATTGATATTTTTAATAGTTTATTATTTTTGAAAAATCAAGTTTTAACTACTGTTTTATCAGATAAACTGTTGAATCCTAAATATCTTCAACTTTTTGATATTAAAGAATTCACACTAAAACCAATAATTAATAATTTTGGAAAATATTGAATTTCAAAATAAACTTGGAAAATAAAAATGAGTTTATCTTTTGATGGATACAAAATCCAATTTGATTTCTCAAGAGATTTTGACCACTTTCGAGATGAAGTGTGAAATTAAACTCAAGAGGATTTTCTACTGTATTAAAAGTGGAATAAAGAAATTCTGAGCTTTATCTTGTTCTCAACTCTTGGGTATCATTTAATACATTTTGACGTTTAGTTTTGTCACTAGAAATATTAATTCAGAATGAATTTTCTAAACCAATTTTCTGGAGTAACATATTTTTGTAAATCCAATTTCAAAGAAATTGCAATTTTTTCTACTTTCTTAAAGAGCTATTGCTTTACAATTTTGATAAACAAAACTATTCTATAAACTTCTTCACCAGAGTTTCGAGTTTTAATTATAAATAGTTTTGAAAATGAAATGATTTGTGTGACTCATGATAAATGAATTCTGTATTTATATAATGTTTAAAAACGTGCGGGGATTTCATTAAATGGCGTGAGAAAGAGAAATACGATTCACTGGTCTGTGAAACATAAGGTCTTATGGAAAATGCAATTTATGCCGTACGTAAAGATCGGAGGGATTTTCTCAATAAAGAGGCAAACATTTGATGCAATGTATAGAATCACGTATTATATTATATTTACAGAAGAAGATGCATTGACACCCATTTTCCAATAACAAGTTGATCCTTGTTTTCCTCATACTCTCATTGATGATTTTTCTAGTGATCAGTCATATCAACCATACATATAACAGCTTTCTATCAATAGTGTGCGAATGCATGCACTGTGTGTCCATTCAAGTACAAACTTATACTTTAAGTATATTTGCATAAAAATGCATTCAATACAATTAAAAAAAATTGCTTTCAAAAAAAATCTATTTTCTCAGAATTCAATTCATCAATTGATTTTTCTTCATTTCTATTGAAGTTATTTTTCAAATATTTGTTTTTTTCAAAATTAGTTCAGCAACTTTTATGCTTTAATTCTATTATGAATCAAATAAAAACCTCTATTCATGAGAGTTATAAAAATATTTTGTTTTCATGCCTTAACCCATATGTCATTATTTTATTAGATATATTGTCTTAAGAGAGAATCTCGGATTTAAAACAAATTCAAGTGTTCATCCACGACAAAGCAGCGCATTATTCAATACTTTTTTTGAGTATTATTGTACGTCTGCCTCTCTCTCACATTGTCTCCCATTTTCTCTGATTCTCTATTGAGGTGATGCACACATAGAGAGTGAGATTAACATTTACTTTTGTTGAAACTACAAGGCGTCTGACACTACTGTATGCTTACGTAAATGTTAAACTGAGCATTGATGCCGTTCTCCATGTAATCGATTATCCACTATGTTTTCATTGAGTCATTTTCTCTATTTATCCTATCCTTCAAACATAAGCTATAGTCTAATCTCACAGTATTGTCTTTCATCTTCAATTTTATCTTATTTTTTCATAAGTAGTATTTCTCTTTTGTATGAATTCTATTGAATTGTATTTATACAGTTGAATTGAAATAATTCTTAACAAAATTGATAATGTATTTGAAGAAACTTTAATTGTTTTAGATATGCAATAATAGAGTTGACTAACAATAATTATCTGATGAATATATATAAAAATATCTTTTGGTCAATCACATCAATTAGTAAGACTTATTTTTCATCTTTTCGTTTCAATGTTTCATATATCGTTTCACTAAACACAAAAAGTTTACTTTTCCTTCTTTTTCATCCCTTATTCCTCCAATTCAATAGTACTGTTAAAGGTATTTCACACAAATTTAATGATTTCTTCTTTATTGCTTTGTGACTAAACTTACTAAAAGCCAGACATAATGCTTGTCTCTCTTTCATTTTCATCATTATATAACATAATTCTTTATATATATACAGTTACGCTTAAATGAATCGGAAATATTTATATACTTTATTGCGATACATCTTAAAGTGTTTATTATGTAAAAAACTGTCTTACACTCAAGTATATATTTATTTTAGCCAAATATTCCCGATTCGTTTAAGCATAACTGTATATATATATTTAGCACAAGAATAAAATAAATTTTCAGTTAATTATATTTAAAAATAAATATTTTGGGTAAAGATCCAAATTAATAATAGTGAAAATAATCTATTTTTATGCTTTGAAAAACAAACCTGTCAGCAAGACTTCAAACTTTGAATAGCTCTATAGAATCAATTTGAAAATTGAACTCTCACTAAAGATCTCTGTGAGAGAAATGTTGACAGCCCTTATTCGAAGGTTTGATAAGTTTGTTTATTTTGATCTATGCCTCTGTCTCTGTCTCTCTCTGGCCTTATGTCTGAGTCTCTGATCATTTGATAGTCCGTGACTCAATCCATTATACAGTTACGTTACACTAAACTGTAACAACACGTGCACTCTATGTGTTCTTTCCACTAATGATTGAGCGGAGATTTTTGAGTTCCTTTTTTCATATATTGATGCGGAGGAAGAATTCGATGTTAGACTTCGTACAGTTTACTATTGATTATATATATTCATTAGTCTTAATGTAACTTTTGCTGATTTTCAGCTCAACGTCTTTATTGCAAAAGTTTTTTCTCTATATAATGAATGAGATAAATATAAGTTTTTTCTTTGTGTATTTCAATCGAAAGCATTAAATTTTTGAATTTTCTTTTTTGTGTGAGATCTGAGTGATTAATTAAAATTTTTTATTTGTGTTGAAAAGTTCGATAACCCCTAAGAATCCACTCCTGTTATTAATTTGCTTCTAATATAATCTTTAAGTTAATGGAAATATTTTTTGATTGAAAAAAAGTTGTGCCAAATCTCTAACCAGTAAAAGAGAAGAGAATAACTAAAAACCTATTTCATGCCTTTTCACCCTTAAGGAGTGCTATTTTTCAATTCTATGCTATGTTTTGACAAGATTTCACATCGTTTGTGTTTTTTCTCTTGTTGTATATATTGTTGATGTGTTGGAAGAAATGCCTTAAGAGAATAGAGAGAAAATTTAATGTGCAAAAAAAGTGTGGTGCGTGTGGTATGTGTTCAATGTTCCCACTGTTCAACTTCATCTGTATTGCGATCTTTCACTTTCAATTCACTGTGAAATATAATAACTTCACTGTTTTTCGCTTATATTTATTCCCTTATTTTTTATTTCTTAACTCAACCAAAAAATTCTTTGTCATAAAATAATTATTTTTCAAATTTTAACAATTCATTTCATACATTTTAAATTAAATTTATAAAACAAATCTTTTTGTTTTGAATTGCAATGAGTTGTGAGACTTGATATTTTTTGGTAGAAATCTTTTCCTTTCAATTGATTAATTGCTGCATAAAATTCTCATCGATTTCCTAAAAGTTTTTATTATTTATAGCACGTATACATTGAGCTGAAAACTAAAAGTCTCAAATTTTTTAGATTCTAACTTGAATTTATGTGCTCTCAAGAATCTGAAAAGAGACTCGAGCCATAGTTTTATGTTAAGGTAATCCAACACTTTTCTATTTTCTTCTCAATGTTTATCGAAAGGCAGGGCTGAAAAATAGACCTCAGCGGGAGTTCAACTGATGCTATCATTGATTGATAAGCTCTTACTTCTTATGCTATGAGTGAAAAGCAAAGTCATGAGAGGATAAAGTTAAAAACAAAGAAAATACTTATAAATATAAAGATGCAAAAGAGTATTTTCTCAGATTATATCATAGACTCTCAATATGAGAAAATCGAAAAAATTCAATTGTGCTCTCCTTTGAGAGTGACTTTAGAAGAATTGTTTATCGAATGAAATAAAAACTCAAAATTGATGGTAAAGTCATTTTTTGCTGAGCTCTTAAAACTTTAAACGTTCAGCACTTTTGGGACATAATTAATGTTTTGAACATTAAATTTCACGAATTTTATGTTTTAAATAATGAGCTCTTTTTTGGTTAATTAATTTTTTATTTGTTTTAAAAATAGTAATTTGTGCTGACATCATAACTATAAAGATAAAAATAAAAATAAAATAAAAATAATGATGAAGATATGAATAATTTCTAAATCAATTTAATGACATTGTTACTAATAATTCATAATTTAATTCGTGATTTCGCATAATGTAAGACAAATCAATTTAATCTAACTTTATGGAAATGGTGAAAGTTTTTCAAGACTTTAAAATGTGATTTTTTAAACCCATTATCCCTTCTTTTTTATATATCTATTTTCTTATGAAATATGAAAATATCACTCAGAAAAGTGACACAACTTTTTACTTGAGCTACTTTGTGATGACTTGACCTTTACTGCATAGCTCATATTCCTCTTCCATAGTCGACAGCATCATCCTCTTCATCGTCATAGCATACGTTTGAGAAGTACTTGAAAATGTCAAAATTATTCTTTGTATAAAAGATTTATTCCAATCAATTTTCATTCCTATTTTGCCCAATGTATGAAACGGTAAAAAATAGCACTAATTTACTAAAACACGATCACTATCTATAAAGTATATTTTCGTATAATAATGAGAGAGAAAAATATATGAAAAAATCAATTTTTAAGGCAATTTTGGATATAATCCTATCTCAAACGTATTAAGTTTCTGATGCATTACTGTTTTGCAAAAGGGTATCGCATGAACACATCAAATTACACCCATTGGGAGTTTTATACAGTAGAGGGGACTCATCATTTGGATGGCAAAATACAATGCATTCAAGCTTTATTGCCCTTAAGTTTAGAGCTCAAGTCTTTAAATGCATAGTTTTTCTATTCGGTTGAATAGTTTATTTTATCAGAAATAAAGCATACTTTCCATAACAGTATTAATACCCCTATCTCTATATAAATTATAAGCAAAGACTATTTGACAATTTCTATTCGCAAATTGTGTTGTATTCGCACTAAAATGAATAGGTTTTGGGGGCTCTTTCGTTAAAAGGAGAACTAATATTGAAGTGAATATGAGACACAAGTGATAATGTACTTGAATTGCAATCTCATGTTTATTTCGGACGAGGGAATAGTTAGTCCAATGAAAATATGGGGCTTCACTCATAAATCTAATTTATACTCTCTTTAGTTGAAATGCGATTGTTATTTACATAATACGCCTACAGTCTAACCACTGATATTTGCTTACATATTATTTTGTGATCTCCAATATTTATTCAATAATTCAATTTATAATTTCAAAGCAAAAATGGAATATATTTTTTGTTTGATTTCTATAGACATTCAAACTATGACTACAATCAAGTGCTTTATATGTAAATTTGAATCTAAAATAAAATATAGAAATGCATAATGATATATGAATTATTCTCTATCTTATCATCAAAATCGATGCGAACAGTTGGCGATATCTCCCCATTTGTTTGTCTTCTCGGACTTGCTTTCTGTATATTGAGTTATATATTTATCACAAATCAGCTCACATTCTAATTTAGAGCGTTTACATTAGCTCTGAGGAAACTTTGAGTTTGCATAGAAGAGCCAATAATTTCCTGTAAAAGTAGCTTTTCTGACAACCAGTAATACTTGTAGGTTTGCCACTCTTGCCATGTTTGGGGACTCCAAAGCTTCATGTATTGCTAGTATTTCTTATAGATTTTCCACATATTTATAGCTTCGAGATTTATATTGTGACATGACTTTAGACCCTAAAACTTATTATTGTCTCGTGTCTGTCAGTGAACCGATTAGAGTTATTTGTATTTTTTTAATATTTATGATCTCAAATATTGTTAAATGATTTAATTTATTTGCATTTTCATGCAATGATCTTATCTTTATCTTATTTATCTCATGAATACTTATCAGTTTAGTTAATCAATCTTTGATAAAAATACGACTCTATGATTGCTTTCAATTTATCACACATTACTTCCTTAATTTCTTTAATTTCTATCAAAATCATAACTGACTTGAAAATCCTGAAACTCAAGAATCATTAGTTAGATTCGACACAATATGAAAGCAATTATTGTTTGAAACAATAACAAAGTTTGTTTCAAAAAGATGTCTTGACTTCCATCAATTTTTATTGTTTTCCATTATTGTGTCGAAAAAAGTAATATTTGGATGTATTCTCCTCTTCGTTTCCGTCACAATGCTATCAAATAGTACCCCATCTTTTGTAGCGTTACATCGTTTTCGCATATACTTTAGTGTCTCATTTCCTGTTAGGTTTTTGTTCACTATTAGGAATCTCGTCTCACATTTTATGTTTTTTTCAATACAGTGAAGATTTACTGATATTTTCCTAAACTATAAATTATAAGCCCAAAAATGGAAAGCACGAAAAAGATATAAATTTTCAGCAAATACTTATAAATAGTTATATCCTAACGAAAGTGGCTTTATTTTCTTTCTAACTCTTGTTAATTGTAGACCTATTTGTTCCGCTTTTCTTATTATTTCACGCCTTTCTGATTCATTTCTACTGCAATTAGAAACAGGAAATACATTCGCAAAGTTTAATTTTCACATTAATCATATTTTTTGAAATATGAAAATTGTGACCTTAATTATTCACGTATGAGATAAATATATATATTATAAATGAATGCTAGACTTCTCTCATTGATAAGAAGTGAAAAATGTTTGAACGCAATTAAATTATTCACTTTTCAAACTTAATAATTCATTGAAAATTTGAACAAAACTTCAAGAAAATCATTGTTATTAAGTCTTAACTACTGCTAAATCAATGTTGAGCTGTAATAAAAAGTTGCTTTAATTATTGTAACCTATAATGATGATAACTGTGACTATCGAAAAAAATCAGTGTAAACAAAGTTTTGGTGTTTTTGTATAATTAATAGAAGTTGAAACACGAATTTGTGTGTCAGCTAAAGTTAATCTCTGATATTATGCAATGTGTCATAATTACATTCCTCACTCATAGCAATAGTAAAATATTAAAGAACACCTGTAATGCTATATAGAAATAATATAACTTGTATGTTGCATACATACAGAGTGTTGTGTGTATGACAAGTGACATTTCTGGCTCGATCTCCAAATATTACATAAATGCATTGCTTTTCTGGTATTTCTATTTTTAATATAATATCTACTAAAGTCATATTATATAAGTTTGGTCCACAACTAGTATGCCTTTTGTGACCAACTGACGCGCGCAATGAATGCCGATTTATGCGAACGGGTAGTGCAACATATTGATAGATCAAATACAGTTTTATTGATTGATTGCCACAAACTTTATCCTATGCTTCAAGAATTTTTTCTTCACTTTTCCTTTTTGCTTCTCTATGTTATACTTTTAGGGACTATAAAATAGAAAAATCACAGTTCACTTTGAGTTTATTAAATTTTGATAAAATAACTTTCTCTTCTAAAGAAAACTTGTTTCATACTATTTCTTATAAATCGTTTATTCCGATAACAGTTTCAAATCTAATATTTTTGGGAAATAGCATTTCTGTTATTTTAAAGGTTTTAACGGCTATAGAACTCATAATTTAATATATGAGTTGTGAAATAATTTAGGAAATACTGAAATCAAGTCAAAATTTCAACTCATTTTATCGCTAGAAATGTTGGAATAATTTATCTTAAATAGTGATTGTAAAGTAAAATGAATGATAAATTATGTTTTGAAGTTATAATAGGAATGATCTACAAAAGAGAATGTAATTAAATTTTTGTATTGCTTGAAACTAAAAGCCAGAACTTGAATAAAGATTCGTAAAAATGATAACGAAAATATCTAATACTGTGAGCATCGAAATGTTATTCAGTTGCAATTCTCAATTGACTTTTGCATCCTTTTCTCATCTGTAATTTACTTATGCATCGAATGCATCCTAAATTTTGCTTATTTATATCCCAATGGGCTCAACGAAAATTTCATGCAAAAGAGTTAACATTACATTTATTGTAGATGTGCTCTAATGTATGTACAGATACTGATTACAAAGACTTGTTGTACATGGCTTTCTATCTGGTAATGTTCATATAGTATTGACTTATGCCGTTCGCTATCCATATAAAAGCATCTCTACTTCTCTTGCATTACTTTTATACCCGAATGAATTGTTGCACGCATTATAATCATCAAACATATTGCTATCCTTTTCCTTTCTATCCATAATATTTTCATTCCCTTTCTCTGTCCTTCAGCTACAATATTATGTGTGCATTCTATTCAAGTTTTCATACAATTTTTCGTTTATTTTTCGATATTATTTTATTTCGATTCAGTTATATAAATATGTTTTGAAATTAATTAATTTTTCACTAGTTTCTCACCATAAATCACACGATTAAAGTTCAATAAACTCGAGTTCATCTTATGTTAGGTTTGGCTGTTTGTGTGCAAACATAGGCTTCTATTTAATTCGATATAATAATTAATATTAGAGTAACTTTAAAATGATGTATGGCTTGAATAATGCAAACATTGAACTTTGATGGTAAAAATTAATATAAAGTCAGTTATTTGAGAATTGAGACAAAAATAACTTTGAAAATAAAAATAGCTTTTAGAGTAGGGATTCGTGTGTTTCAAGTATTAGAGTTAAATGTGGACTGTATTTCAGGTCAAGTTTGAATTTAGATCTTAATATCTGGTCTCGTTTCTCAACGTCCTTGCATTGTATTCAAACTTAAATTAGTCTTTAAAGATGTCAGATATGAGTAGTTTTTATTCTTGTAAAAATAAATATGTTTAGGATAACATCACTGCATAAAACAGAAGTCTTGTCTAAACTCTTCTGTGATTATGCTGTTGAGAAAAGCATTATTCAATTCAAATCATAATACAATGTAATATTTTTCGTGACGTGACGTTAAAGTAATCAAAATTGATTGAATAGCTATCAAGTCTTATTCACTGCTTTTATATATCTTAAGCCTGAATGCGCTCTACTTTGCATGCATTTTCTCGTTAATGCATAGCAATGAGATGAACCCTTTGATTTGCATAATAATTGATTTTTTCTTTACAATTCAATTTATTTCGAATCTCATTGATTTAGTTCCA
The DNA here is from genome assembly GCA_034696325.1 of Camisiidae sp. Taxonomy (NCBI): domain Eukaryota; kingdom Metazoa; phylum Arthropoda; class Arachnida; order Sarcoptiformes; family Camisiidae; species Camisiidae sp. The sequence goes on along the minus strand of JAQFZT010000200.1, from coordinate 3,397 downwards.
AAGTTGGATCAGAAGAATCGACTTTTTAATCAATTCTTCTGACATGAATACAGTCTTTTCGCAGATAAATTGAGGTTCAATTGAGAATTTTACTCAATTTATTATTGAAATACTTTTTTCACAAATATTCAGGAAATGCTTATTCATTTAAAATACGAATTTATGGGCTTCTTCTTGAAGATAAATGGTAAATCAATTTGAAAATACAAGAATTTTTGGTGCCAGTGATCTTTCTCATTGTGATCAGTGATAGTGCTTTAAGTAATAAGTTTTGGTGTAAAAAACTTCACTATATTTTGAGTTACATTATATGTTATTTTATTAAAAAAAAGTAATAATACGGAAGCTAAATAATACTTGTGGGCACGATATCTCATGTATTGCATGAGATCATTGTTGATATTCACAAAAAATAGCATAACTTTAATGTAAAGATAGAAAAAAATAATGTTTCCTTAACATGAGGTATACAAACATTAGTGCACGTGAGCTGAGACTGATTTATGATGAGAATAAGATGGTGAGCGATATATATAAAAGATTAGATGAGAATATGTGAGAAATGAGCCCAAAATGTTACCGTTTATGAAGTGAGAAAAAAGTTACATTAATACTTATACTGTGCTGTTTATATGATTTGTTGAGTTCTTATTCTTATTTTTGTAATATATTGTTAGAACCATTAAGTTTTCCTTTCGTTATCAGCACTACTTTTATGTGTTAGTGTCGACTCTATTGTAAGATGAATTGCTTGTTGTTTCGTCGAAGATAACCATATGCTTGTACTGTAACTATTCAAGTACTGCTAAATTACTTACTATTTCTGTAAATAATTCTTCAATACTTTTCTTTAAGTCAAAAATTTCATTTTATTTTTAGTCTAATGTTGGTTTTGGTAAATAATAGACTAGAAAATTGAATATCAAATCATTCAGATTCACTTTCATTTATATAACATATTATAGATATATCCGTAAATACATTGTTTTTTGCTCTGTTTGGACATCGCTTCTGATAAATGACAAACAGTAACGCTACGAAACCCGATATATAACTCATGCCATAGATTTTGCTCAAATAATTCTCTGATAATAAATGAATGCCAAACAGTATTATGTCTCTGAAACTTTTTGCCTATTGTACCCATTGATCAAAGTTGTGTTTATTAAGATAAATACTTTTTTTCTTTGTTAATGCCAACATTTTTGGAGACAACTACGGAAATAAGAGTCGATCAACTCTTTGCCTTAGTTTCAAATTAATGATCTATTTTATCCAATTCTTCTTTCATTCATTTCAGGTGTTATTCAACTTTCGATTTGCTTTCAAAACTATTGATTGGCTTTAATTAAAGTTTTGTTCATCGTTTCATCAAAAAAGACGAATTAATTGAATGGTAAGTCCATATGTTTCTAATTTTATATTTTGTTTAAATTAGTTTATTTTACATTTTTTTAATATCAATCAAAACAAACTATAATATATTAATGAACACCAATTTTTTGAGTAAACAAATTTATTACTGAACGCTTTGACATTTCTGATGTACTAAATCTGTTTGAAACATAAACTCATATTTTAAGTTCTCAACAAAAATGGAAAGTTTGTCATTTATCTATCAACTAAAGTTATAAAGTGTAAAATAATTTCTTAGTGCACTGTTAGCCTATTGCTGGCTGTATTGGTTGCCACTATTCTAACATGTGAAAAGTTATGCTATTATTGAGTGCATTTCGAGCATCAAATCCAACAAAAAATTGATCGAAAACACATTTTCGCTGCTTATTTACTATTTTCTGTCTCTCCCTCCTCTTCCCCACATATATAGAAAGCATGACATGAGCTGAGCTTTTTTGATATTATATTGTAGAGAATGTAACCCAAAATATGCAAATCCAGGCAAAATTCATCTCTCACTTAATATTTGACAGCATTGGCTCGGCTTCAGTACTGAAAAAGTGGATTTTTGAGATTTAACTTGAACCGCATCGCTAGGCTTTTGCATGATTTAAAATACTTTTAGTTAAGTCTCGCTTTGAATGAAGGTTTGCATTATCCAAATTTTGTACGCATCTCCATCCGTACCATTAAAATTGATGAGTATTGCATTTTTAATGAGACTAAACGTATTATTGGGCAGCTTTTCATAACTTAGTTGTCTTTCGCTTTTTAGCTCAATTGCTAACCTCAATCAATGAAAGGATTCTCACACTTAAACAAGAGCTTAAGATAGAGTGTACTCTCTGTCACACTTTCCAATTAGCCTAATATGTATATATTAGTACTTCAATAATTATTACTAGTGTTTGAGCTTTTCTGGCATTAGTCAAACTTTTAAAGTTGTAATTTAAACCTTTTCTAAATTCATGTTCAGCATGATTAATATCCGTCTCAATCTTATAATTTAATGCTATTTAAGTCATTCAAATTCATTCAAACAAATGATAGTAATAGTAAGTTTTTTTAGCTTTAAATGTCTTAATTACTACTAATTTTAATTATATCTCTAATATTTATTACTCCATCCTTTTTCTTGTTGGCCTACTTTTTCAAGTTGAAATAATATTCATTATCCAATTAATGTCAGCATAATATTAATGCATATTTTTTCATTCAATCCCATTGTGAGTCAAACTTATGTCTTTTAACTTATACTTGAGAAAACCCTGATTTGAGTGCCTTTTTTGAAAAATGTGTATAAAGTATTTCACAAAGAATAATGTGCTTGAGATTTAAGAGTAGCATAAAAGTAAGCGATACCATAGGAGAGATACCGTACAAGAGATACCATACAAGAGATTGTGAATCGAGGGGAGATGTATAAGATGCTCAAGATGTAGATGGGTTTTCAAATAGAGAAAACTATGCATTTTTATATGAGTATAGAAGGCATGTTAATGTACTTTTGGTATTCATGCTATGACACAGACTAAACTGTACTGAAGAAACGTCTACATTGAATAGTGGAGATGTTATAACTTAAATCTCATTGACTCATTCAAGAGTATATGGTATATATAGATGATGAGGATATACAGAGGATGGATATGGAATGCTGTTGTATGCAAATCAGTTTGCCTTTGTTTGGCTCCTTTTCTAAATTGGTCTAATTTGTGAGCAAAACTTACAATCACAAACTTTTCAAACTTTTGTTTAGGCAAAAATTATTCCCTTTTCTTGTTATTTCTCTTACTTTTTTTGTTTTTGTTTAATGAAATGCAATTCGAACCTAACAATTCTTTATTAGACTAGTGTGTATGCAGTCGTGTTCCGGAATAAATTGTTCTCCATTTTCAAGCTCTGCTTCTGATAGAATACTGTCGTTTTTCTTTCTCTCTCTCTTTCTCTCTCTCTCTTTCTCTCTCTCTCTTTCTCTCTCTCTCTTTCTCTCTCTTTC
>JAQFZT010000199.1:0-34247 GCA_034696325.1 Camisiidae sp. | reverse complement strand
ACCTCCCACTGAGGTGGGGGCTGGTCAACCAGACTGGGGGCGAATATATTCACTAATCATTTGTTCAAATTTTAGTTTCATTAAATATCTTTAAAGATATGATAGTCCGGATACTTAACTAAACCCCTAGTACTTAATGAACGACACCATACATAACTGTTGCCACAAATTAATTGGATCAAATTGATGATTCAAATATAAGTCAATTTCATTAAATTGCAACACATTTAGAATTGATTTTAATACGAAAACCGCTAATAACAACTTTCAATATCAATGATAAAACGTCTATTAAATATCTATTAAAACGTTTTACTTTTCTTCAACGAGTTATTATTTGTAAAATGAGTCAAATAATAATTATTATTACAGTTTTTATGTTCTTATTATGGCAAAGAAAACGGCTTTGTTCGGTTTTGGCATATTATATAAGTTATAACTAAATAAAACACTTGCAAACATCCTTTTGCACTCATATAAGGGATTGTTTCCAAAAAAGATAAAATCAAGCTTTCGTTGAAGTAATTAAATGGACTTAAAGAAAAAGGGGGTAAAGTCGCTTATATTGTTTTTTGAAATTTTTATAAATAATAAGAGTTTGAACTTATGTTTATATATGGTTTGAGTTTGAAGATATGCTTCAATGGAGAAAATATGTTTAATTTAGTTTAGAAATGAACGCTAAACGCGAAACGCGATCCCAATAAAAAATGTTTTACAACTTTAAAGCAGTTTTTCTATATATAGCGTAGCAGTGCTTTACCCCCTTTTTCTTCAAGTCCATTTAATTATGTTTTCGACACATGCAAATCAAGTCAGATTTCCAATAACTTATATTGAATTCAGTTTTTAAGCGATTAAATCTTTATCACTAATGGGTTTAAAGGAGAATTTGATTCTAAAAGAAAATTTATCTTGTATTTAAACACAAATTCAATAGAAAATTAATCGATTATATGCTGTCGATATCGTTAATGAATGTGAAAAGACACCCCTCCAGAAAAGCAAAAGCTCATCAATCGATAAGTATAAAACACTTGACAGTTTAAAATCCATAATATATTTCATGATGAGTTGGAAAAACAATGTTATTCTGATAGTTGTATTTAGGGTTGGAATATTACGCGTAAAAATACTTTTTGGGTATAATATTACGCAAAATCTGTAAAATACTGTAAAATAGATGTAAAATTTAGTAATTTGGTGTAATATGGACGTAAAATTACGCGTAATATTACGTGTAATATTCTCGTAATTACACTAGTCCCATCCTTAGTAATAAGAATAAAGGTCTTCACAGGTTATTCATTCTCCTTTTATTTACAAGTGACAGATAAGCTGAAAAGACTAAAATATTTGGATATTTGTATTACATTCAGAAATTAAATTTATTAGATATGAGACCGAAATTTCAAACTTAAGAAAAACAAATTTCAGAAACATTTAGTTTATTATTGAAAAAATAATGTTAAAATAAAATGAAAATTAAATAATGGAAATAAACAATAATGTGAAGTTTTCATGAGTCAATTCTGAGAAATCATAAAACTTTGAGTTATAGAAAACTAGTCAATGAATTCATTTTAAAGCAAAGAGAATCAGAAAAATACTAAAACTTAATTCTTAACAATTTTTTCATAAATAATTGAAAGAATGCAAACCAAACAAACAATGATTAATCCAATAAATATAAGGAAAACCGAGAACCGAAATATTTATTTGACATCCGAAAAACTCGATAACTTTTATGCCCTTAAAATGCAATGAAAACATTCATAAAATAATCGAACATATTATTGAACTTACGGTTGGCTTCAATGGGTTCTCCCTATAATTGGGATTGAATTGATAGAGGAATCCATTGAATAAATTGTTTCTCTAAATAGTGTTAGTGTTTTGCCACCAAAAGTAATGAATTCTCAGACCACTTATGCTGTAAATGTTTTCTCGAAAATTTATCTGATCAACTCTTCAAATTTGTGGTATCTTCTGATAATTGAGTTTGGGATCTCCAAAATATGTTATTTGAGAGATAGAAAGTGCATTTTGTTTTGGATCGTATTTCAATATGTCTGTGCTATCAAAATCATTCTTATTCGCTTTCACTTTTTTCAATTACATCAAGTGATTATTAGATCGGATTTCATCTGTGATACACAATGAACAATTCATTTAAATTTTGTTATAGAAATCTGTTATAAAAAATTGAGTTTACTTTTAAGATGATTTCCCTCTCATATCAATGAGTATCAATGACACTATTATTATCAACATGATCAATTACAATCGATATATCACGTTTTAATATATAGTTACCACTATGAGCATTATCAACTAAATCAACATAATTTTATGATGCAATTTTTAAACACTTTCGTCACATTCATTCAAACATATCGTTGAAAACGTAAGAAATAATGTAAAGAATATGTGACTCTTTCTCAACATTTTAATTCCTTTCAATTATTATTATTAAAGTTTTATTTTAAATTAATTGAATCAAATTTAATTAACCTTTTTGAAATTGAATTTAGTATATCATATGAATCCTACTTTTATTCAAATATTTATTTCTCTATCAATAAATGAGAACAAAACAATCAATAGATTCACAATATTTATGATAGAGTTTTTTGTGTTAATTTTTAATTTCTCTGTTCATGTGATCTGTAGATAATGAAAAACTTGAAAAGATATATTTTGAAATTTGATGTTTTTATTATATCACATGACAATTATAGATATTTAAATATTAGAAAACAGTTTTTTCAAAATAATTACAAAAATATGAAAATTTATTGAATAATTATGAATAATCAATTTCAAACGCCTCTAATAACGTGAACCAATCTTTTCCAAAAAAATCTCCTTTTCTCACATAAATTTCTGAAATTGCAATAATTTGCTTCCCATTTAGACCTTCAAAATATGGGAATGAATGAACTTATTCATTACAGGGGTGAGAATTATTATAAATATTAGTTCATGATTATGAAGTTAGATTGACTTTCTGAAAACTTAAATGTTATTAAATTATATACCTCAGCCACCGGTAACATTGTTAAAAACCACCCAACTCTAGCCCCTAAAATCAAAAAATCCCCGAATCAAAAATCCGAGATAACCATTTTGTCGAGTTTGTCAAGCAGACTCGAGTGATACGCTTTATGATTTCTAAGCCCCCAAGTCTCTGGGTAAACCCACCCTAACCGTAAATTTTTTTTTAAAAATTGACCAAATCAACAATTCAAAATAGCCATTTTATTCTGTTTTTTTAAGACGAGTCGAATAGCTATTCTCATTCTTTCTTATGACCCTCCAAACACCCTTAAAATGTTTTTAAAAATCCGTTCTAAAAATTGTATGACAGAAATGAACAAAAGTACTTTTTTGGGGCCAATTACAGGTTTGGGTATATGAAAAGAGAAAGCTGGCGCCAACCTACCCCGGTACATCCGAAGACTCGGCTCGGATATTACCTAGCTAATTCATATATATATATATATATTTAACTATTAGCTTGTAACTACCTATTTATTTGCTCAAATCAGTCAAGTGTATACGACTCGACGTGAGTTCGACTCGTCTTGGGAAGCTGAACAGAATAGCTGTTTCGAAATTTCGGCCAGGTGAACATTTCTTTGGGGTGAGGTAAAATTTGATTTACTAAATGACCAGGGGGCTATGTAATAATGTTCGGTATCATTCGACTTTGCTTGACATCGGGGGGGGGGATCATCAACTTTGCTTGACATCGGGGGGGGGGGATCATCAACTTTGCTCAGTAAGTTGAATCGAATCTCGACCTTCTAGGCCATCCCCCGAAGACCCTCAGCAGACACTGCCCGTAGGTCACCGAATATTCTTACAAATACTCTTTAGGTGATTTCATGATAAAAATTCTCTCGTTCAATATAGTCATATTCATCAGTCGTATCGTATATTTCATTTTCTACTTGAATGTTATAATCATTCATTTCAGTTTCCGGAATTGAACTTTGGCTTTTATTCGTTCTTTTCAATTTTCGACCTTTAACTTTCATCCTAATTATATAAAATATCAATATTGAAATGATAATTGTCAGAACGGAATAGATTGTGACAGTTAAAATGATTGTAAATCCTGAGTGCGAAGCTGAATCATTTTCCTCATTCAAAATAGGAACCAAATTGATATGACCGACCTAAAAATGAAAAAAATTTAGGTTAATTCAATTATGTTTTAATGCTTACCAATTCTCTGCAAGGATTTTCAGTTTTTCTACTTGAATCAGGACAAACACAATGATAGCTTGTTTCATTAATTGGTAAACATAAATGAGAACAATTAGCATTTACACATTTATTCATAGTTTTCGGCTGTTTAGACTCATGAACAATAAGGAATTTCGTCCCATCTTTATATTTGTAATCCATTGATTCCACCATAAATTGATTTTTAATATTAAACTTACAGATTGATTGCGTTTCATTTTTTTTGGTAAAATTATTGCAATTGAAGTATAAATTTCCTTTGAATGAATCAAATAATCCCCAGAAATTTTCAACAACTAAATCTTCCAATTTATACAAACTCCTCATGTTATTACCATTGAAGTCCATAGAGTAAATTATTTTTGTATAATAGCCCAACCAGAATAACATTTTGAGATCAAACTCAACAGTCAACCCTATGACTAACTGATTGATATTATCCCTCAATAAAGATGTATTACTTCCATCTTGATTAGATCTAGAAATTCTTGAAACCCAAGTTTTATTATCAGCTCTTATATCACTATAATCTCTTTGAGACCAAAATATTTGTGAAGAATAAGGATGAAGTGCCAGTTCAGAAATTCTCGAAATTGAGCGAATAATTATCCATTCAATATTTGGTTGAAAGATGTTCGAAACACTTATATATTTTTTGTCATTAAACTGGAATCAAAATTAAATAATTTTCTAAGTAATCAAAATGAAGGTTATAATTCTTAAATCTGTTTTAGAGTTAATTTTACCTGATATGCTCTGTAAAGCAAATTATGAATCCAATCATAAGCGAAAAAAAATTCATCTGTTTGGGAAAAACTTAAAGATTGATTGGCATAAATAATATTTTGATCTTTATTTAAACCATAATTCATATTAAGTGTGAAATTTTTTTCTTCTTTAACTGTCCAAAATATGAAGTTTTTGTTCAAATCAAACCCTATCTGCCATATCCGACTTTCATCTGAAATAGATTTGAATTTTTGATTTATGTTCGCAAATTTAGTGATTGATTTTGCAGACCCACTTCTCAACTCCTCAATAAATATGAAACTGTAGTTCGAAATCTCAGATACAGGAAAATAAACAATCAACGGCTCTTTCGGTGACAGATTCTGTTATGGATAAAAAAATAAGTCTTCTGGAAAACGTTGAATATTTCGCATACATAACTATTCCCATGAATTATTTGGATTGAATTGATTATTGAAATATAAATCAAATTGATAAAAGTGCCACACATTTAGAATTTAATATAATAAATAAATACCACTTCTTAAAACTTGTAAATATCTCTAACTATTGAAGCGTTTTGCTTTTCATGAACGAAATATTAATTGAGAGTCAGAATGTATAGTATAATGAGTCAAATATTCTCATTACTAAAACTCTTATGTTCTTATTATTGAAAAGAAAACAGTTTAGCTCTGTTTTAGCATATTATATAGGTTATTACTAAATAAATCACTTGCAAACATTCTCTTATACTGGTTGAGAGTCATCATTTCCAAGAAATTTTTTTATTAAAGGAATAACGTTTTCGACACATTCAATAGGATGAAGACATGGAGGCGGAAAACGAAATCGAATGAGTCAGATTTCCAATAACTTATAATGAATTGAATTTTGATCTGAAGTACAATTTAGGTGCACAGGCTAAACTACTGGATCGATTTTGATGATTGAGGTGTCAATAGATTCAGCATGATGAGCAAGGAAAATAGACACTATCATGACCTCTTTGTGGCCTCTAGGTCAAAAGTTAATCCGGATTAAATGACCCAACTTTTTTGGTCAACTTTCAAAAGTGAAAAAGTGAGATGTCTAAGTTGGGTAAGCATGATGAGCAAGGAAGATAGACACCTTATTGACCGTTCTTCGACCTTTAGGTCAAAGGTTAACCGGGGTCAAATTACCCAACTTTTTGGTCAGCTTTCAAAAATGAAAAAAGTTTTTAGATTTGAGTTATCTTTACGGATTCAAAAGTTGACCTTTGAAAGTTTACGGTTGGATATTAGCTTTTGGGTCGATGGGTTGAGGCCACCGGATCTGTTTTAGGGGCAAAATCTCCAATACCCGGTTAATTTTCATAAGTCATAACTGTTGAACCAGAAAAGATAGGACAGATCTGAAAACAGTTTTGGAGAGTTTATAACAAGCCTAACAACCTGGCCATCTCACTTTTTTCACTTTTGAAAGTTGACCAAAAAGTTGGGTAATTTGACCCCGGTTAACTTTTGACCTAAAGGTCGAAGAACGGTCAATAAGGTGTCTATCTTCCTTGTTCATCATGCTGAATCTATTGACACCTCAATCATCAAAATCGGCCCAGTAGTTTAGCCTGTGCACCTAAAATGTACTTCAGCCGAGAATTTATCTTTTATTTTACCAATTTGTCAAATTCAATAGAAAGTTGATTGACTACTTATATGGAACCCATCAAAATATTTATTTATAAATATTATTAATGATAGTTTGAAAACTAATCATTCATTAACAACAAAAGGCTTATAATCTTTTTATCCATAATAAATTACATAATGAGTTTTTTTAAACATTATTTTCTTATTTGTATTACATTCAGAAATTAAATTAATTAAACATAAGAGTCAAATTCCAAGAAAAACTTAATTTATTTAATTTATTCACTGAGTTTATAGAGTTCAAGAATTAATTAACTAAATTATTTAATTTATTATTCAAAAAAATAAGGTCTACAAAAATAATGATTTAATGTTGAAAATAAACAATTTCGGGAATTAAAGCATGAGATTTCTATCATTCGATTCTGAGAGATCAATGAATTTATTTAAAAGCAAACAAAATGAGAAAAAATACTAAATCATAGGTAATAACAATGTCTTCACAATTAATAGGAATATCTATACATAACTCAGTTCGAAAAGTGCTTGAGATCTACGTCTATGAAAAGAATAAAAGTAAATAATTTTTTGAAAACAATAGTTTAATAACAAAAAAAATTAATAAAATTTACAAATGAAACGTATGGATTGAATACCTCAAGACTGAATACTTACAATTGAAGAAAATTCTAGTGAAATTTGTTATTTATAGCAAGTTTGAGGTGTAGAGAAATATTAATAAATGTTTTGCCTCCAAATTTTTTAGGATGAAAAAAAGGTTTTCTACCCAATGATTGAATATTGTCTGAATGAATAATGATTTGATAGACTGAAATAATCAAATTCTTCTCAAGAAAGATGAAATAATTAAATTTTTGAAGGAAATCTTTCTGAAAACTTGTGAAAATGTAAGGATCAAAGGGAGGATCAAAGGATACTTTTTGAAGAAACTTTTTGAAAAAAGCAAAAGGGGTACCAAGATAGACTTTTGAATTTGCAAAATATTACACCTTATTGCCACCTCCCCACGCGACCAAACTTTGGTCTCCCCTTAGGACGAAAAAACTTGAAACTGCGATATATTTAATTAAATATTTTTTATATGCCCTCCAAATATTGATTTATAAGGTTGCAAAATAGCTCATTTCTATATGATTCGTATGCATACAAATATTCAAATTATTATCTTCAACCGCTCACATAAAATCCGTTAATAACTCTGTCAAAGTTTTGTCAACTCATTCATAAGGCAATGGATGTCAGCTCTGTCTCTATCTCTTGAATATACGTCAAATCAATCAATTATTGCGTTTGAAATTGTTTTGTTTCGTTTTAGAGAATGAGCCAAAATAAACATTAATTTAAAGTTATGTTCAAATATTGTTAATCAAATGCATAAGAAATTGATTTAATGTTTTTATTATATAATAATTTGATTGCTTTTAAATGAATGACATTCTGATAGTGTTATTGTTATAATATTTGGTGTAAACATAACATAACGTATCGATAGTGTTGTTAATTAACAATGAATTCATTACCTCCAAGAGCTGTCTCTGATATCATTAAGAGTCAAGACTCAGAAGAACCTAAAAAGAGAACAAGAGATGAATGGCGTAAAGCTAAAGAACTAGAAGAGGCCCGAAAGGCTGGAACAGCTCCAGCATTAGTCGATGAAGAAGGAAAGTATGTATTGATTGATTGATTCAATAATTAAAGTTAATATAAATTGTATAAATAATTGACAGAGACATAAATCCACACATTCCTCAATATATATCGACCACTCCGTGGTATTTTGGTTCATGCGGACCAACTCTTAAACATCAACGACAACAAGAAGAGAAATTAAAACAATTCGCGCGTATTGACGAACACTTTGTGAGAGGTTTGAGGGGAACGACAGCCACGAGATACCGGTCGGGCGCCTGTGATAACTGTGGAGCTCTCACTCATAAAAAGAAAGACTGTTTGGAAAGACCCCGAAGAGTGGGTGCGAAGTATTCCGGGGAAGACTTTGCACCCGATGAGCAGATCTTACCAGATGTTAGTTTGGATTACGACGGGAAGAGAGATCGTTGGAATGGATACGAACCAGAAATGTATAAGTTTGTCATCGACGAACATTCCAAAATAGAAGAGGCCAAAAGAGTTCTTAAGGAAGAAAAACTCAAACAAGATTTAATCATTGCTGAGACGGGAAAAGATAAAGCAAAAGATACAGTCGAGTCTGAATCAGATTCAGATGAAGACGACAAGTACGCCGATCACATCGATATGCCCGGCACTAAAGTTGACAGTAAACAACGCATTACTGTCAGAAATTTGCGTATCAGAGAAGATACGGCCAAATATTTAAGAAATTTAGATCCAGAATCTGCTTATTATGATCCGAAAACACGTTCGATGAGAGATAATCCTTATAAGAGTACTGGAAAAACACCTGAAGAGTTGCAATACGCGGGCGACAACTTTATTCGCTATTCCGGAGACACAAATAATGTCTCAAAAGCACAGCTGTTTGCGTGGCAGGCATTCGATAAAGGAGTTGACGTCCATTTGCAGGCAGAACCCACTAAAGCAGAGTTAGTTCATCAACAGTTCGACTCCAAAAAAGAAGATTATAAGGAAAGCATTCGCGACAATATTTTGAAAAAATATGGCGGAAAAGAACACTTAGAAGTGCCGCCAAAAGAGCTTATATTCGCCCAAACGGAGAATTATGTGGAATATTCAAGACAGGGACAGATTATTAAAGGCAGTGATAAACCTGTCATTAAATCTATTTATGAAGAAGACATTAAAATTAATAATCACTCGCATATTTGGGGCTCTTTTTGGCGGAACGGCAAGTGGGCCTACAAATGCTGCCATTCATTCATTAAAAACTCTTATTGTACTGGAAGTGTCAATAAACAAGCCATCGCTGATTCCAATTCTGTGCTTTTGCAGACCGATGAAGAAGAAATAACAGATATTATAAGTCATAACAATAAGAGACAATCAGATTATGAATTAAATGAAAAAGAAATTGTTGAATCTGAGAGTTATGGAGAAAATGTGAAATCACTGTTAGAACAACACCAACAAAAGATTAAATCAAATAAAAAGAATAGAAAGAAGAGAAAGGATAACAGTTCTAGTGATGAAGAATCGATAGATAAGGTTAAACTGCAAAAAGCTCTCCAAAAGGAAGATGAAAACAAACAAATTGCAGAACAACTTTTACAAATAGATGAACGAAAGCGCGCGTATAATAGCATGTATGACGAAAAAGTGCTCTCAAATGAAGAAATAGAAGCGTATCGTATGAAACGGTAAATATCTCTAAATAAAGAAGATTTTGAACATAAGGTTAAACTCATTTTTAATGTTAAATTTTAGGAAAAGAGATGAGGACCCTATGGCTGCCTTTCTCGCAGACTGAACACTATCAGACGAATTGTAATCTAAAGTCAAATGTTGAGAAGAACGTGACGCCAAGAAGTGTAGCAGTATTTTCCTACTTCTATAAGTTGTACATAAGTTTTTCTGACAGTTCTAAAAATAAATAATGTTTTAAAGTGCTTGCGATGCAGTACTTATTAAAATAGAATCATTTCCCACGAGTGAAGGCAGTGTTTCACTGTTCGCAACAGTTAACATCATTGAAGCTTTCACTGAAAACACAATTATATACACATTTATAACTTTATTATATTAAACAAATGATAGTCCACTTGTTATTTAAGAATAAATTGAGTTCATTTTAGTTTTATATTTTGAACTATTTTGAACGACCCAATAATTCTTAATGACGAACACACGATCCGGTAAGTTATTCTTTGGGCTTTGTTCTTCATTTCTTTATTTATCAAATTCGCATTTTGCAAATCATTAAATCTGTATTTTTATCAAAGCATGAGATTTAAGTCTTCATCAAATGCTGATTATAATGAATAACTGCTATCAATGCTATTATATATACTCGCGTGTATTTCGTATCTCTTTTATTATTAACTTGTCTTCAACTTTATTTATGTAAGATATGGACTGCAATTTAGAAATGGTGAGCGTTATAAATCAAGTCCTGGGCCAGATCTTATGATTAATGTTAGTTTATCTAAAAAACTTCACTTATTAGACTTCAAATATTCAGTTTCTATAAATCAGTTAGTCTTTAAGCTCTTAACTTATCCACAACTTTATAGATGTATTTATACAGTTATCGAAGAAAATACTAGACTTGTTTTGAGTTTTAGTTTGTTTATAGCAATTTATTCACAAATACAGATATTTAGACATAAACTATTGGATACTTAAATGACTTACTAATAATACGGGAACTGAGATTTATACCTAAGATTCAGTTTCAGATATTCTATAAATTTGGTGTGAATTGAACTTTTTACAAATTTTACTTCAATAATAAATAGGTTTATGAATACAATGGTTGGAGAATATAAAAACTTTTCTCATGGGTTCGCACATAAAAATTATATTCGATCTTTAAATTTGCCAAAAATATAACAAGAAATATCTTTGTTTGACTCGATTGGGCCCAAAAACTTCTTATTATTGACCATTGATGTAATCGGAAGAATAATCTAAATTATGCATAATTTGAATAATAAATATAGTTATTTAATAAAGAATGGGATAAATTATATATAGCTTCCCAGTTCAGACTTGATTAGAGTGACCCATAACTAGGCATACATAATGAGGGCCACTATAATAATGTATACTAAAAATGAAACAATTAAAATTACACTTTGTTTGAATGACTAATTAATTTGAATCATAATATTATATTTAGAATAACGAACGAATAGAAGAGGCATTCGAAACGTTGAATTATACGAATGTATATGAAATTGAAAGAAATTCCGTTTATATCCAATTGTATTATTATTTCTTATTGGTATTAAAATCCGTTTCCTTTTTGTATTAGAGGTAATTGTTGACAAAAATATTGCTCTCGTTTATAACTAATAAGTTTTGAAAAAATGTTCAGTACAAACACCCCATTTCTTAGGTTTTGATTTAAGATTGGTCTAGACTGGAAAAGTTGCTTTCAACTAAACCACCCAAATGTTATGCTTCATTTTTTTAGATCTTTAGATCTCAAACAACTATTATAGTTGATAACTATTGCCTTAGTTGTTTTGATCGCTCAAGAGTTGATCATTATTATCAACTATTATTAATCATTTTGATGTCAATGGCAAGAAATTGCGAAAATAATCTATAATAAAAGTCCAAATCCTGGTTCGAAAGTGAATTTCAGGCGCTTTTTCTATTGAAATGATATGTCGAGTAAATCAATCATCAAATCAATGAAAAGTATAGGCATAACTAAAAAAGGTTCTAAAATCGGGAAACTGGCGAACTCAAGAAAAAAGTTGGATGAACTCGAATGGGTATTAGAAGACGGGACCACTCGCTTAAATCATATCCATTATGTCCCAACTTTCGATTTACTCTATCATCCTATTAATTATTTTGGCATTTGGGACAAACATTACTCTAAACACAGATCAAACCAACAATTGGTAAGTCTTATAAAGTTATATCAAAACATTCATAATATATCTTCAATTTATACGAACGCCATTCACATATCAAAAGCTAGTTTATAGAACATTCATGTAATTGCGTGCTTACAATTTTTATTATTATTAATACCTGTCAATAAGCTTTTTGATCAAAAATTTCCGGTATGAGTGAAATTTTATAATGAAAAATGACTCTTGAGCTCAATTCATAATCGAATAACATCTTAATTATTGAATTTTTATTTTAAAGAAAGGGTACATTCATTAGAAAAAGTTTATAAAAGCTTTAATAGAATGCAAAAATAAAAATGCGCTTTAAATTTTACGAAATTTTAACCCTAATTATCCTTCAAATGTTTATAAACCATTATTTTATGAATAATTTATAAAGTGTTCAAACGGGAGAAATATTTCACAATCAATTCGTGATATTTTCACTGCTCTTATTTTCAATTCAGAACTATTTTTCATTTTTTTACCTAAATATCCAATTTTAAGACAGCATGTAATATATTGACTCAACTCGATTTTATTTTCCAATTCATAAAAAGTAGATCATAGTTGAAATTGAATCTGAATTAAACCTGAATTTGAATCTATTTGACAAGCGTTAAAATGTTGTCATGATATACTTGAGTTGAATTGTTGATTGTTTATGTTTATTTGCAATTAAGTTATATCTTAAGTTTGTAAAGAATACATATTTATCAAGAGAACTATTTATTTTGAAACTTTATTTTGACTTAAATGCATAAAAATTTATTGAGACCTCTTTCTGATAAAAATTTGATAAACAATGATGCGTTCACTCTTAGCTAATTTTGAAACGCTCGATTTTCGATTATTGTTAACGCTCGCGCTCAGGGATCGAGCGTTTTAACATTTGGGTTTATACATATGTATGTAAAAAGTAGTTCAGGGATTTAGATCTCATTTTAAAATTACTTAAAGAAGCAAAAAAGAGATTATAATATATGATATTATTTTTAAAGTTTGAACTATTGATGTGTTTAAAAAAATGATATTTATTGTATCTTAACTAAAACGCTCGGCGCTCACGCTCTCGCTCTCGCGTTGGACAGAACTGTCTAAATAACAGTGTTGTAAAACAGTTACTGTACTTTTCTAAAAATGATTGCAAATGGGCTTCACTAATGTATCGAACTATAGTGAATAAATGTGCCTAAAGCACAACAAAAATTATTTTATAATTATCGTATTTGAGAAGTGGTCTCACTTTGCTTATCAATTTAAATATAGATTACTTGAGTCAATTTATAAATCATTTATAACTTGTATATCACTGTTATTCAAACTGTACTCATAAGGTTTTGTGCAAATTGTCTAAAATCAAGTGAAAAAATCTCATTTGTCTCTAAACATAGACTTGTAAGACTTATTAAATTGAACATATCTTTGATATTTTCGTGATTTGAAGACTTGTTGTAGAGCTCCAGATATTTATTGGAATTTTGAAATTGTGTATAGGGTGGGGTCCAACCCAAATGAAATCGAAAATATGAATTGAAAATAAATGAAATGTGATGTTAAATTAATTCGCAAACATGATTGATCACACCTTCAAACTAACTTGTCTTAACAATAAAACTAAAGAATTTCTTATATTAAATCTGCTGTTGATTAGAACAATGCTCAATCTTGAGACCAAAACATATTATTTATGTACTTATGCAGGTCTAACTTCTTTTCAAAAACTAATTTTGAAAATAAAGGCTTTTATTATGATTCGGGTTAACGCAGAGAAAACTGAATGAGTTTTGTAACTTGTATTGTTTAGTCTAAATCATAATCAATTATAGATATTTAATCAGTTTTAGAATCTTTACTTATTATGATTACTTGAGTGACAAACTTCTTATCGAAAACGTAAAATTTTTATCACAGTATTGCTATTTATAATCAATAATCAAAGTTAATGCTAAACAATTAAAATGCTTCACATATTTGTGTGATTTTTGTCAGTCAAGTGATTAAAATTCAGAATTGATATTCCAGTGCATGAATGGATACATAAAGACATTTAATAAAAATTAATTTTCACTCATAGAAAGAATAAAATTTTTGCCCGGAAGCATAGCATAGTTTTTTAATCTATACATTCATACAGAGTGTGAAAGTAAAGAACAATTTTGATTGCATGATATGTTTTGATTTCTTGTCTAAAAGCATTTATGATAAAATTGAATATATTTTCAGATATACTGATAATTTATTTTTTTGCGTAAGAAATATTTCAATAGAACTCAATTCATTTAATTTGGTTTTGAACTAAAATTCTCAATTCAAGTAATATAAATATTAAACTTGTTTGAAAAATTGATAACAATATAATATTTGTTTGACATAAGAAATGAAAATACTAAATACGTTTAGCATCGCTTTTTGTTTTGTTGAGATACAGCTATACTTTTGGATTTCTAGTACCGATATAAGTGAGTAACACTCTTAGAATGTAAATTATTGTTATTATAAGTTAGTTAAACAAAAATGAACGCAAATATACGCTGTTTTAAAGGAAACTATTAAAATTCAATCAGTTTATATATCTTAAAGTGAATGGAACTTGTATAAGGAGTTTAGTTCGTGTTTCGGTTTTCTCAGCCACGACCCAAAATGATGCCACCGGCCACTCAAAGGTTTGTGGCAGATGGCCGGTCATGTGCTTCAACATTAATGTATAGCTCAAAATTTTCCAGTCTGTGAACTGCAGCACATCAGCTATTACTTTGAGCTTCACTTTTAAGCCGAGCTAAAGATACTCAAAGATCTGTTACAACAGCAATCATTTATTTTTTTTATTGATTGGGCTGTGATGTTGTGATGGATCAAATTTGTATTAACAAAAGATTAAAGAAAACAATTATTTCTATTCAAAGAGCATTCATCTCATAAATCCGCAGATTCTTTCATTCTTTTTAATTTTAACTAAGGTTTCAATATTGAAATTTCTATTATTAAAACTAATTATAAAAATAATTGTCTTATGAAGAAAATACTGAAATATCGATACAAATAAAACCGAATTATTAGAAAAATAACAATTTGTTACAAAAACACTAATTCTATTGACTATAAGCATATGAAAAGTTATGCTGAAGTTTAAGGTTATACAAAATGTTGAGGAGATAAAGATGATTATATAAGTTTTATGCCATATACTCGTAATTCTTGTTTGACACAAACCGTTAGATCATTAGTTTTCCTCAAGAAATCCGTCACCATTTGATTCGAAGCAAAAATTTATTTTTAGAATCGTGAGAAAATATATGAAAATATACGTTGAACGAGTCGAGTCGCTGTTTCTTGTTTTTAAATAAGTTATTCATTGAAAAAAATTCTCAAACGTTATATTTCCTAATTTAATGCATAACATATAAACTTAAAACCGAGAATTCGTGACAAACGATTAAGGATTATTAGTTGTAATAACTCTTTTTTGCTGAGTCCTTATTATTAAGAGCCAAATGTGTGAAATAATTTCTATAAATCAAATGTCTCACAATTATTCAATTAATAAATAACAAGTTAAACTCAAAACTAATTCAAACTAATTTTAAAAATTATATTTAATTATCATTATATTAATTGATGATTTTATTAATAAACAAATTAATATTTGAATGAAATTAAAACTCATAAACTCTATTAAAATTCTCACACGTTTAGTTTCAATCAGTCAAAGTCTAAAATTCTTTGTATTAAAACCTTAAGCCTATGATGGCTATGACCTTAACAGTGAAAATGGCTTGAATTTTTGCAATGATTTCCTCATTTAAGAAATTTGCATAAGAAATAGTGGAATTGGGAAATGAATAAATACTTGTGAGATTATATCTTAATTATTGAGAATTAGATTCTTCTCATCAAGAAGTATACTATTAATAAAGATATTTATTATTATAAAGTTATGTTAATTGGAAAAAGTGCAGTTTCTCACAATTATTTAACTGTAGCCACACTTTAGATTTGATATCACACTTCACACTGTGTTACTGTAATAACATTTTCAATCGTATCAAAGAAAGGTCATCGGTAAAGACGAAAAAGAAGCTCTGCTGTTATCTTATGCATAATAAATAATTTTCATAGTATACTATAGCAATTGATGTATAACTACTTATACTCACCTGTCAGCTTATACTAGCACTCAGTTACGTAATTTCAAGTCATTTGCTTCACTTTTTTTGGTTTTTATTTTTCTTCATCTCAATCATGACTGTTAGCCATTGAGTTAATGAAAAAATTCAAGTGAACGCTCACAAACTCAATCATTTTGATATCGATTAATTGCAAAAAGTTTCATTATTTGGACTGAAGTTTAATTAAATTCTAATTTGCAATGGAGTACAGGAAATACACAAACTTGTAATGATATCTCATTCGATATCCTTCTAAAAAATAAAAATATCGAATGATTGCTTTGCATTCTTTGATTGTATTCATATTTTGAAATATAATGTTTGAAACATAGACCGAGTCTTTGATTTGTAAAACCTGTATAGAGAGAAACTTATACGATATAATGAAACAACATTACTGTTAGTTATTTCTACGCTACCGAAGAGAGCCTAAGAGTTCATACGCACAGATGTGATCATTGAGTAAAAACTTAATTCGCATTTTTATGACCTTTCACCTGATAGCAGCCTTTTTAATACAAAATATATAATTTATTACACAGCAAAGAATAATTTTTGATAGCTTTGGATAAAAAGTATCTTCCTATCAGCCTATCATTCTATCCCTATCTTCCTCGTTAGTACAAAAGTGAGTCAAACCGGTTTCAAACCAAACTCTTGTGGCCTAATCGTCGTGAGCCTCTACTAACATAAGGTGTATGCAATCCTATGCAATGTCAGTCGAAAGAGTCGATGGACGAGTCTATCCAAAAACAAGTTTACTTGCGCTTATGCCGGAAGAACAGTATTATTTTCGATGGGTTTAAACTTCAGAAACTTATCCCAAACTCTCATGTAAAGAATCGATGTTTAGAATATTAGAATGAGTTTATTATGAGTTTTTGATTCTTATTTTTTGGTATACCATTAATGAAGACTTATGACAAAACCTACTTAACTCAGTTAACTTAACATTAGTGATGACATTAGTGACCTGTGTCATCGAAGTTGAATTGTGGATAATTGTTCATCTTTTGCTTATTATGAAAATCAAGTATTTTTGATTCTTAAAAAAGGCAGAATTATATCAGTTAACTCTACATCAAAACAGGTAATAAGTTTATGATCTTTAAGTTTTATTTTAAGTGATAACAGACAACATATTTTAGTTCTTTATACTTTTAAGTTCTTCATATTATTAAGTTTTCTGTTGTGATAGAAATCAACTAATTTGATGACTTGAGCATTGTTGTCAGGTTAAAAGTTATTAAAGTTATTCTTATTCAGTCAGTGATCGAAACTCTGATACTATGATCCCAGTGTAATAACTTTGAATAAACGCTTTGAGGTAATCGTTTTCATTATATTCTCAAATAATTTCTAGATTTTCAGTGCATTGCTATGAATCTAATGCCTCTTATGCTATATGTAAGCACGATCTCTAGCATATAATAACTTAAACCAATTTACTTTTTCCTCAAATACTAACTTATATCTGATTTGAAAATAAGGCTTTGTTGCACAATCTTAAACCTTGTTTATTGATTGGGTTCGAAATTGTATAATACATACGCTTTATATTGAAAATAAGCAAAATGAATGACATGAAGCATGAATTGGCGAAAATAGTGGAAATTGAAACTCGTCTGTTGTAGGAACTGAACAAATATGACTTGAATTTTGAAATGTGTATTAATATGAAAAAAGATTACTTTAATTACACTTAACGACCGATTTGTTGCTTCAAATTTGAATCTAATCTAAATCGGGCACAAATAACGATCGTTTTTAGCCTTAAAGCGTACAAAATATATTCTAACATTGTATGCAATAAATATCATCAGCAGATCAAATAGAATCTCGACTTGAAATAAAAATTTGATACTTTAAAAATGACTTGATCTACACAACAAAAATATAATGAATATAAGTTTACACTCAAGTATTCTTTGCATACTTAGCAGTTACTTAGATATAATCTGAGTATTTATTTCATTAATTGAGTGCCTGTTAATAATAGCTATAAATCGATTCCCATTTGCTTAGAGATAAAGTTATTCTTTATCGCATAATTGTTTATCTTAATTATGCATGATTTGAACTGTAATAAATATGGTTCAAAACTATTATGAGAACAATTTTTCAGTTCATAATCATTTAAACGCTTAAATAAAAGTTAACCAACAATTCTAGGAAATGTCTGAAATAATTTTGTGGAACTATAATATAAGTTTATTCACTGAGCATTTCAACAAATTACTATCCAATCATTTATTTTTGATTCTAATTCAATGCTAATAACTGTTGATTTGATGTTTGAAAAGATTTAAATGTTTAAGAAAAGTAATGCTAATTAGACACTCATCAAACCCACAAATTTAGTAAAAAACATAAATAAAGATTGAAATCTGGATGAAAAATTTGATGTTATTGTTTTTTGTTGAAAGTTAACACATTTTAAACCCACGACTATTTCAAAAATTGGGTCTTTTCAATGATTTAGAATTAGGTAAGTTTTCCTTCAATTAGTCTTTACTTCAATCAACTGAAGCTCAAGTTTTTAAAAAAAATCAGTATTTGATGTCTTTTCAAGAGTATATTTGATTCAATGAATGCATTTAATGCTTTCATAAATGAAAAATTAATCCCATTTCCAAAGACTAGATTCATATACAACCACTTGACTCATAACTCAATTGAAAGGATTTTAACCTTAAAATTGAACTCAAAAATGTTAAAATTAAAAGTTAATTGACGTAAATATGAATTTGAATAGATATTTATATTTAGTTGAAAATGGGATGTAAATGTCAGCTGTAATTTAAGCAAATTTTTAACTCAACAAAAGTAGAAATTTCGTGACTTAACAAATATAAAGATAATTCAGTTTTCTATTTAAAATTTTATTAAAAAGTGATTTTAGTATAAACCACTCCAGACTTTGTTGAAAAGTGTATCCTAAGGACGTTTTTAACCTACAAATAAATAAAATATTTAATGACACGTTCTTGTAGTTTATAATCAAATATTATTTAAATGTTGAAATCAATTATAAGATAAATATTATATGATTGTAAATAACACTTTTTATGTTAAAGTTATTTGCCTCGAGTTATTTGTCTCGAATGACTTGGCTTTGATAAAGTCCTATAGAAAATTTGTGAATAAGTCCATGAAATATCATAAAGCAATGACTTTAATTTGAAAATAGTAGAGAAGTTTGAAAACTTACTTAAAGAGTAAGTTAACAAAAAACTCAACAACTTTTTCAATGTATAGAAAAAGTAAATAATGCTAATAACAGTTGATTTAAGTTCATGATCACGAACTTAAATTGACAACAAATTGCAATTTTGATTAAACTACTATTTTTTTTAAGCTTTGGTCAAACCATTTATGAAAAACTTCGAAAGCCTCGAAAAATAATGATCAGATATGTTTCGAATGTATACTCTCTTCAAGTCTTGAAATAAGAAAAGGGTTCATAAGAAATATTAATTTTAGATTTATTTCTGAATAATAACTTTTATTAATGAGATTTGAAGTATTTGACTTGAGATTTTCATTATCTCGATTCTGATCAAATTATTAATGAAATTTTATGGATGATTGAGAGTTAAGAGACAGAAATTCCCATACAGTATCGAATATCGAATTTTATACTTTTACAAACTTGTTATTGTTTTTGTTTGTAACAGTCCTTAAAAGTTCAAACATAGGCTCAAGTTTTTCAATGGGGTTTCAATCAGATAAGAGTTTGAAAAACTAAAATGTTTTATGACAAATACTATTTTTTTGTTACTTTTTGTTAGACTCAAGCCTTTATATGATTTGAGTATTTGAAGACTTAAAATGAGTTCATTTTGAGATACAACCGATATATGTTTTAACAATAGTGAAGCTGAAAACCAAACCAAATAATATGTTATCCCCGAATCACTAAACCGAATATATATTTATCTATAGAATAATAGCGACTGATTTCTAGATTTGAATAGTGGGTGTTCTCAAAATGATTGAGTCGGCAAAAAAGGATAATCAAGTTTAGAAGTTGTAGAATTATTATACTCTATAGTCAATTGAATTAATAAATGCTCGTCTCATCTTTGAGGATATCTTTAGGCTCTCAGGATCTTAAGTATCAAGTCCTCGGGCAGAACTAGAAAGCTAAAGAACAAGAATCGGTGTTGTGTCAGTTGAGGAAGTGCTGGCATTACTAAACTTATGATACTTACTCGCCCTTTGCCTTTAACTTCCTCTTTATTTATTTATCATTCAATTCAATTGTTTTTCACATAAAATCCTTATCCAAATCACATTAAAATAAATACAATAAACTTTATCAGAGGCTGTAAGGGATTATCCAAATTATACAAAAATTAACAAGTTTTAAACTATTCAATTCATTTCAAAATCAATTTTTTTCAGCTGACGCGAAACAGAGTAATGGCTAGAAATAATTGGTAGGTTCTGATGAAATATTGATCAATGAAATTGCAGTTTAGGTATGACTTATTACCATATGAGTTGTAACTTAGCTTCAAATTTGAAGAGAAATATGTTATGATTTAATTAGGAAATTCTAATTGAATTTTAAATAAGTTTTTTGCATTCCGGAGAAGATTTTTAAAATGACTGCTAGCAGTAAATGAAGATGAGTTTTTTGCCGTTGACCTGCAATGCGTGCATATGACTTCACTTATTATGTTATTAGTTTTCTTGATTTTCTTGTCTTTCATTAATAATAATTGTAGTCAATTGAGATTTTTCATTTTTTCAATTCTTTGATACTACAGTCTTAAACTTAAAAAAAACTTTATATTTGTCTTAAAATTGTATTTTTATCAAATCAAATTTTTCAATCAAATTTTTTTCATAAGTTCTTCAAGAAAGACATGCACTACTTTACATAGAAAACACTGGGGTCTGAAAAATATGCACTTAATTAAAAATTAATAGTTATTAATAATGATTGATTTGATCTGAAAAAATATTATTTCAAATAGAATTGAAGAGAAAAAGTTTGTATTGCTTGAGAGTTTGATCCAATAGAAAATTCTTCTACAGTTCTTCACTTGAGTTTTTTATTTTCATTTTTAAAACCAATCTAAACAATAAATTCTACTTGAAATTAAAAACATAACTTCATTATAATAAAGCTTTGAATACATTTGAATTGTTGATTTAAATATGAAACAACTTATATTTATATAGATATTTCTCACAATAATTTTGTTGAGAAAACTTTTCGTAACTGAACTTCTTTGAAACAAACTTTCTGTACTTGTATTACGAACATTCATCTCATTTAAATGATCTTAAATAACTAGGATTTGTTTTAATAAATACTAAAAGAAACAATTTTAAAATTATAATAACTCATAACTATTTTTCAAGAAACAAAACAACTCTCTATTCGAAAGCTTAAAGTGTTGAATATCTTAAAACTGAGCGCATATCCGAAGTTGAGCGCTAATTGAGGTAAATAGTTGTAGTCTTAGCAAAAAATATTAGTAAAAGATAAAATATTTTTATTTTAAAGCTTTGCTTATAACCTGTTATTCGGAAAAATAAGAATATCTGTAGCTAATGACCTGTTTGTGCCTAAAATTAAATAGAATTCATTAACAATACCAAACAAACATCAACCAAATGAATAAAAATCCATTATTAAAATTGGATCAAAAAACAAATAAAAACACTGAATGTTTTAATGAAATAATTTAGTAGTTATCACAACTCGTTCAACTTATCTGAATGGTCTTGTTTGAGAAGTAAATTTTATTATTTTTACCATTTGTGAGCATAAAACCCAAAGAGTCTTATAAATTATGTGTGTTTTAATGCTTTTGCAGATTTATGTTGAATACATTATTAATTAAAATGTTAGATTTGAGATTTGAAGAAATTTATTAAACCAGGTATCTGTCATATATTCTTTTTATACAATACAAGTTGCTATGCACTTAAGCTTAGTTATTTCAACCATATATTCCAGATTATATTTAGGTGTTTTCATCATTTGTTTATCATTCAAATTTGACAGACTATAAAACATATCAAAATCTAGTTTCATGTCAATATTCAAATTCTTCCCATTTTCATCAATAATTGTAAGTACAAATAATATTTGAAAACTTCTATAATATCGTAATAATCAATTGATGTAATGTATAAGATATAAGACAAGATGTTAAAACTATTAGAGCGAGGGACTAATTCAATTTGTTAACATTTATCTATTAATTAGTACAAAAAGGAATGTCAACTATACAGGAATTCTATCAGGATATAAATATATTTCTATATATATATATAGTGATAAAAGTGCAATTAGGAAAACATTTTAAAAGTTTAATTATGTATAAGATTAAATTTTACATTTTTGCATCTTTTTTCAAATAGCTTTTACAAGTTATAGCAAAACTTTTAGTTTATAGCAATTGCAACCATATAACTCAGTTCAAATTCTTAAGTTTCAATAAACGTTTAGATCTCAAACTAGAGTTCAAAAATGTTCTCATTTCAAAAGGGATTTTTTTTCTTTCTTCATTAAAATGTTTTGACGGTCATTACAAAAGTTTTCAGTATTTATTTGTTGTGAAAAAAGTATTTTCAATTAACTATTTTTCTTATTGAGGAAAAATGTCTTCATATTTCTTTCAAATGAAAATTGAATCAATAATTTAAAAATTGCAATAAAAAAGAGCAAAATATAAAAGTTTGAGTTGCAGTGATTTAAAGGGAAAATAATTAGTTGAAGAAATATTAAATTGCTTTCTTTGAAATGTGCATTTGAATTGACACAAAGAATTAAAACAAAAATGAACTACTAGTTTAAGGCACATACGAGGCCTTGATTTTTGCTCACAACTATTTATGAATTGCATTGATAATTGCACAGTAGTTATAATTAATAATCTTATCCCATATAATTGTAAATATCTAATTGTTTTCAATTCCAATTCCAATTATTTGCAATAATGAATCATTTTGATGGGCGAAACTTTCACTAAACAGAATCGCATTTATTATACGAAATCAGGACTTCATTCATATAAGAAATTCAATTTAATATTTAGATCATTCAATTGGGTGTCAGATTTTTTGTACTCAAATCAGTTTAAAAAATTTGCTTTCATAAACTCAAAACACAATAATCATTAATTTAATTTTGAGAAAGTCTGAATATGTTCTAGATTTGAAGTTATTAGTGAAACGAGATTATTATTCACTTGATTTTATTATTTTATTTTGCAATATTTCAATGTATTTCAAGAGTTGTGTCAAAACTTGATTTGAGAATTGATGCAAAATGTGATGCAGAGAATCTTGAAGTAAAGCCCACACATTTACCTCATTTAAAAACTTTTCTCATAATAAAATTACTATGAGTTTTACAATAGAACTTTACAATAGAACTTTTTATTTTTATTTTTATTTTTATTTTTTCAAACAACAAAAGAGCTCTTATTCTAACATTACTACGGATGCATTGTTTTTATATTGCAATACTAATCAATGGTCTCATCTTTACAATAAACTGATATCTAAAGATATCTTATAAATACTGTGCCTTAAGATATACTTTCAAATCAAAATACCAAAAAAGACTACAACAGGCCTATAAAGATCTTTATCTAGTAATATATGAATTTTTATCACAAAATTATGGATAATTCAATATAAGGTCATAAATAATACTCTATGGCATTTGATAAGAAAAAAATATTTGGATAATTTTCAAAAGAAATCAAAACTTTTTGAATTTTTTCAGAAAAATAAAGAATTCTCAAAAGATAGTATGCATTCATGCGATTCAAAAAAAGCAATACTCGATGAACTTGGATTACTTGAGTGCAATCAAAACGATCATTCGAAGGTATGGCACAGAACTCTCTATATATTCATACAATTTGATAATAATAAGAATAATTTAAAATATTGAATAAAAGCTTCGTGAACGCAATAATTTAAATGTTCACTTTTGTGAATTGTATACTTAGATTTGCGCCATTATGTACAAAAAGTTGCACAAAGAACATCTTCTTTTACAACGTTCTTTTGCCGCTGTCCGTCAATCTCTCAATGAAACATTATGTAAGAGTCAAGGATCTAAAGAATATAATTCAAATCCACAACAAAAGAAAAGGATCAAAACAGATTGTGATGGACTCACAACACAAGTAAGGCTTTCAACTAGTAAAGCAATAATATATATCTAATTAACCATTTTCTTAATTCATTTTTCAGACCGATTTAATAACTTGTAATTCACAAGAAATAACTGCATATAATGAATATAACGATCTTTTGGACCGAGGAGTTCATGAATCAGAGCAAATGAAGGTAAAACTCGTTTATTCATCAATATATGGTCATTATGTAAATTACATATTTTCCTCATAATATCATTTTATTAAGTTATAGCATGAGTACAATTCTATACTCAGTTAATCTAAAGGTCTCATCTGTTATTAAATTTATATTTATTAAGCAAAAAGTTGCTTCAATTTATCTGTTTTTAATTAAAATTTGTTTCAATTGACCGCAAATCCGCTTCGAAACTATCTGATAGTTTGTTTGTGATTTTAACTAGTTTTGAAGAGCAATTTTCGATTTGTGTTTTTTCTTCACTCAAAATATTAATGAGTTTTAATCTTATACAATACGTGTTACTATCAAATAAAGGATCAGTACAGGTAAGCATCAAACAAAATAATTTATTCAAACATTATTATAAACTCGAAGATAAGAAAAATGTTGTGCTGACTCTCAGATATTCTAATAGCTTGAAGCTATTTCTCTTTAACTAAACAATCCATTCAAAGCATTAAACTTGAAAATTTGAAGTCATCCGTTTATGGATACATCAAATTTGAAAACATACAGTTAATAAAATGGATTTGTTTACTCAGTTTATGTTCATTTCTTTCAAGCTCTCAATGGATGAAAAAAAGTTTTATTTCCGAATGAAATTCAAATTTCTTAATCTCAGGCCATATCCTTAGCATCAGGTGTTCAAATACAACAGTTATAAACTTCCGACTTTATATCCAAGTTATTCAACTTTTTACCTTTTTTTCACTCAACTAATCGAGAAGTAAATTTTGTTTTAACAAAGCTATAATTCAAATTGAAGTTATTTAAAAATTTAATTTATTTTAATTGAAACTATTCTGTTATTCTTTAAATTAAATTAATTAAATTATTATTAGAATTAGTTTAATTAGTTGAAAGGGTTTAAAATGGAAGATTTTCATCAACACGTATATGTATTGGTATGAAGCGATCCAAATCGAGTTTAAATCACTTTCTCTCGTCTAATTTGACGTTGAAAACTAAAATTCTTTACAAACGCAAAGTGAGCAACACTTGATGCATGACTAATAACTTAAAACTGGTATCGAATGACTTCTATAAAAAGTTACAGTTGCACTTCATATAAACTTATGTTTACTGAAATTGTCGCACAAACCTCTTTTACATGATTTGAATTCGGTCATTAGGACATGATTGCTTTGCTGATACTTCAGTTCATTAAACTGAAGCTCTGTGGTTGTCATTTCACTCACAATTAGCAAAACTCAATTATTTTTAAACTTGTATTTCAAATTTCTACAGAAAAACTTTCCTCAATGGGTAAGAAGTATAATAAATCAATTTTATACGATTCGGCTTTCTATTAATCTATCTTTTCTTGAAATTTATCGTTTCCAACAAATATTCAATTGATAAGTTTCTATATTTTTTTTCAATACATTCATTTGAGTTTAATTGACCGCAAATCCGCTTCGAAACTATAGAGAGTACGACTTATAAGTTATAGCACAGGTCATTGAATACTATTGTGCTGTCCATAGTATTATTGCAATATTGTTGTCATATCTTGTATTTGGTATTAAACCATTCTTAAGCTATTCTAGTATTCAAAGATGAATTACTTGTCTCGAATTAAATCTTCAACTTAATCTTCAAATCTTTATTAATTCTACTGGATTTATATAATGAGTTATTCAGTATTAGAAGTGATAAATTAAGTTTTAAACTTCACTCGAGAAGTCAGAGAACTTTACGCATCAAAATTCTTAAACTCTAAACTCCACTCAAATTAACAAATCAAATGTTTCCTTCTGTAGACTTGCAAATACTCAAATTGATGACAATCTTTTGTCCAATTGCGTTGCCGTCACGTATTTTTTAAGACAAAGATTCTCTTATCAAAAACTTAATGCAATAGTTAACTAAAATTATAATTTCAAGTCACTGTTGCGTTGGTCTATAGAAACTCGACTCTAATTTGAAAGAAAACTCTTAAATCATGTTTCAAATAGTTTTATAAATATTTAGAAATAAATTGACTTTTGTTTACTTGAGTTAATTGAAAAGCTGTTTGAAATTGAGTTTTTGTAATAATTTTGGAATACAAATGATTTTTAATTTGAAAAGAGTTACGTTTGAAAGTGAAGAAATTGGTGAGTTGTAAGCTTAACATTTTATTATCTATTTGAAGCAAACACAACCATTTCTTAATTATACCCATAATTACAGTAATTATACTTTACTTCTATCTAAGTTTCAACATTCAAGTGATAATTATTGACTATTTAAAAATAAACAGATGCTTAACATGTAGAGACTTTTATTTTTTATGAGTAATTATTTGTATGCAGAAAAAATGAGCTTAAGTTAAGTTTTTACTATTGAAGCAATGGTTTAATATATTAATAAACACTAAGCTATGCTTTGGGCACATTGTACTAATGTATTCAAAGCAATTAAATGAATTATTACAGAAAATTGAAGAGCGCTCACAAATTAATTCATGCGATGAAATCAAATTTAATAACTGCAAAAACTGCAACCATATCAAGGTATGCTTTGGGTCTCATATATTTCTTTATTGATTACGTGATTTACGATTTTCGTCATCTCTAATAATTATTTCATTCAATTAATAGATGTCTTCTATACCTGCGATTATGTACAAAAAGTTATGCAAAGAACACCTTATTCTTCAGCGTTCGTTTGCCACAGTCTGTCAGTCCTTGAATGAAGCGCTTGACAAGAGTCAAAGACCTAAAGAACATATTTCAAGCCAACAACAAAAGAAATTGAGTAAAAGAGAATTTGATGAACTTAAAAGACAGGTAAAAATTGATCACGAATTTGTATTTAATATGTATTGATATTTATAGTTTTTTTTCATACATATTTAGATTGAATTACTAACTCTTGAATTACAAGAAGCACGCGATCAGAACGAACTTTTTGAGTTTAGGATACATGAATTGGAACAAATAAAGGTATTTCTCATCCAAACAGAATTGCTTTCAAAAACATCAATTCAATATTCAAAAGACAACTTTCTATTTAAGGGTTCAACAAAATCGCAAATTCTAGACAAGACCTCTTTAATCGTTGAAAAAAGTTTGAAAGATCAGCTTCGCTATAATGTTAGTGAAACTATGATTTTTTATTGTGTATCTGATTTGACTCACTTTCTCTCACCTTAAATAATTTCACGGTCAGAACCAAATTGCTATCCTTAACCGAACTGTAATGACAACTGCAAAGCGAGTAACACCTGATGCATGACAAATCACAAAAACTTGTATAGACTCGCTTTCCCAAAAAGTAACCTTTTGTTGCACTCTCTCCTATGTTAGAACGCAATTGACATAAGAATGCTTTACATGATCCGAATGCGGTCATTAGGACAGCATTGCTTAGTCTGTAGTTCATTAAACGGCAACGCTCTATGACTTGACACTCTCTCTTAAGTATACATAACTCGACTACTAAAATAATTTGCTCACTTTAATCATTAACGGCTTCCTGTGATTTAAAAATTCCACAGTCAAGCCTATTATTTAATGTAAAGTTATATTTATAAAAGAAAGAGTTTCTTATATAAACGTTAAACTCATTATAGGAAATGATTGCGTGCTTAAAATGCTCTGAACTTGAATCGCAACTATTAGATGCCAACAATGAGAACCAGAAGTTGAATGAAAGGTTTAATACATCAAAAAGAGCGTTACATGAATTAATAGCAAAGTATGCACTTAAGGAAGAACTCGAGAATTTATTACTTAGAAATTGCAGACAAAATAATGGTATTGACTGAACAAATGATTGTAAATTATTTAATAAAAATTTAGATTCTTGTTTAAACATTCAAACAGATTCATTAAGGGTTGCAGAACCTGAAAATGGATATATTGGGTCTGCGATGACGAGTGAAGATGAAGGTCTTGGCGATGATACGCGAAGAGATCATTCTTCAGGACCGAGCAGTTTGGCTGATCTACAAGAGCCTGAATTTGATGCCATGAGTGAACATCAATCGTCTGAATCGACTCTAGAGTTTAGTTGTAAAGATGTATTGAGTGTCTCATTCTATGAAAATGAAAAATGTAAGATAAATGACAACCAGATCTTTGAAAAGCTGGAACGAAACCGAGGACAGAGTAAGAAAACCGTCTCTGCGCAGACAGATTGTGACGAACTTTTGAGATTACAAGTTATTCAGAGTCAAGGATATATTGAACAGTTGAAGCGCAATTTGGATCAGCTTAAGGAAGAGAAAGCAAACTTAGAAGAACAAGTGCTAGAACTTGAAGAGGCTGAGAATGACGCAAGACTTATAAGTCAAAGATTACAACAACAGTTGGAGACATTTCTCGATCAATACGAGACAATGCAATCGGATTTGATTAATACTAAGAAAACAATAGATCATAACAATAATAAGATTAAAACATTTGAAAGAATTGAGTTCGAACTCAGGACTCAAATCGAAGAGATGAGAAACGCTTTATTGAAACAGTCATTAATTGATAATAAGAGAAACGAAAATCGCTTTCTTGAGGAGTCAAAGAGTCGTGTTATACAAAACGATGATTTAATGAATAGAATGACTGTAGAAAATGAGGCAAAACATACAGAGCAACAATTGAATCAATTCGATAATCTTTATTCTTTTCTATGGGAAAAGTTGTACAAACTTGAGAATCAAATTGATTGTTACAAAGAATCGTACGGGGAATCCAAGCAATGTTTTAGTTCTCAAGATTCTGACGATGGCTTACAGTTGTTTATATCAGCAGAAAAATTTTCAGAAGGAGTTTCAAACATAGGGTCATCATTCGATGCGAGTCAGTTTGATAAGAGTTCAGAGGAAGTATACAAACATTGCGACGCGAGTGTAAGACTCGATGATTTAGTACTTTCCTTACCCTTATGTGAAGCTGTAAAACCAGAACGTATTGATGTTATGATGTGTAACAGCCCTAAAATCAGACCCGAATCTCCTCAATGCTTGCCTTCAGAAATAATTACCAAAATAAATAAATTGGAAACAAATGAACAACTGTTAAGAGATCGCTTAAGCCAATTAGAGTGGATTAATAAAGAGTTTGTGAGGGAACTTGAGTTGAGAGAAAAAATCTTTTTTGAAAGGGAAAAGAAACATAACGAATGGCTTAACAGTGAAAATGAGTTCAAACATACTATAAATGAATTGCAAACTGAGAGAAACGATTTAGAAGTTAAAGTCAAAGACTTAGAAATGGAGAGAAATAATTTGATTGAACAAATCGTATCACTTCGTAATGCGTTTGAAGAAACGAAACACAAACACGAAATCAATTTGAAAGACGCACAAAAAGATCAAAATAATATCGTTACTGATCTGCAAAAACATATAACAGAATTAGAATGTAAAGAACAAGAATATATAACTCAAATACAATCACTTGAGAGTAACGAAACTGATGAACAAAATAAAATCAAAAATCTCAATGAAAGCCTTGCAATACTTAAAGAAGATCTTCAAAAAGAAAGAGAAAATATAATCAAATTAGAGGACAGTTTTGCTACTGAATTGAAGGATTTAGTTAATTATCATATTCTACATGAAAATCAATTGAAAGTCAAAATCGAAAATCTGGAAACTGAAGAATCAAACTTCAGAACTGAGTTGCAAACTCTCTCAGAAAAAGAAGAACTGCTCAAACAGTTACTAATGGAAAAAGAAAATGAACTCAAAAAAGTAATCATTTTTTATTTCGAACAATCGCTTATTTAAATACTAGTAAATTAAAAAGTTTTTTCATTATTTTATAATTACAGCTCAGATACACTCATGAGGAACGCATCAAAATTTTGGAAGAAGAACATAAACTCGTGGAAAAAGAGCTCAGAATGAAAATGGAAGAAATGGAAAGTAAGACTTCGACAACAGTTAATGAATTAGAGATTGAAAGAAATAAAATCCATAAGCAATTAGAAGAAGTGTTTAATAACATTAAGTGCAAAGAATTTGAATACACAAAAAAAATTCAGGAATTGAGTGAAAATGTGGATAAACTTGAGTCTAAACTATCGAATTTAGTTAATTGCAAGACTAATTCAGATAAAATAGATATTGAGAAAACACAACTGAAAATGGAAATCGCGTCGATTCAGTCGAGCGAAGAAGAGCTGAGAAAGAAATTGAATGAAATGATGCAAAAAGAGGCCGCTTATGAAGAAACGCTTTCAAAAGCGGATAAAATTATTGCTACGCTTGAACTGAACTATAAACAAAGAATTGAAGAATTAGAAACTTCTGAGAGAAACTCAAAGGCAAAGATCACACAATTGGAAGAAATGGAAACCCGTTTGCGTTCAAATTTAAGGCCAGAGAGGAGAACAAGTGAATCATATCGAAAAGCTAGTGATCTCGTGAAAGAAATAATTGATGCCGAGGCTCGAGAATGCCTTCTTAGAGAACAAATAAGAACACTCGATATCTCAGTTAATCAGTTGGAACAACAGCTGAAAGAAGCTGATGAACGCAAAAAACGTATGGAAACTGAACTGAGAGATCAGGACGAGTTGGTCTCCACTGTTGTCAATTTGCAACAGGAAATCGAATCGTTAAAAAAAGATTTGAACAAATCGTTACAATCACAGGATTCGCTTCAAGACATGCTGAAAGAAACTGAAAAATATTGTTTACAAAGAGATGAAGAAATGCATCACAAGTACAAGTCATTAGAAGATGAAAAATGTGATTTAGAAATAACTATTCAACAACTCAAACATCGTTTACGTCATGCAGACCTCCAAAATGATTCTTATGATTCACTTTCTATTACAGATAGCTATAAGTCTATTGAATTGTCACAAAATAACAATCAAAATTTGACTAAAGATATCAATCAATGCTCTGAAACATTGAATTTTGATTTGAAATCAGATAACAATGAAGAGTTAGAAGACGCGAGACTTAATATGGAGAAGTGTCTGAAGAGAGCAATGGCTGTGGTTAGAATGGAAATGAGACAAAAGGTATGATAAATAGGTTTACGATCACAACAGATGTTATAATAATTGACTTTTCAAAGGATAATATCGATAACTTGTCATTAGCTGACACAGAAGAAGCGTTTTCTTCATTGAGTTTATCTTCATCTCCATGTTCTTCAGAAGAATGTGAAAAAAGCCAACAGGTATGCAATAGTAATAGTTATAGTAATAGTAATAGTTATTTTGTTTGATTATAATAATCAATATAAGTATGAATTTTTAAAGGATTTCGAAGTACTAATGGATGAGACAAACGATTCTTCATCATCGTCTTCCTCGTCTTCATATTCAATCTCATCCAGACATATGAGACCATTGCCACCAAAAAATTTTAAAATAATTAGAAAAGTTAGCTGTGATTCTCTGCTAATTGGATGGCAGGCGCACAATAAGGACGATATTTTAGGATATCAGGTCTGCTCTCAGTTTCTATTCTGTTGTCTAACTATGAGTTTTGCTTCAGATTCATAAATATGTAAATTTTTATTACAGATTATGGTAAATGAAGAGATAGTTCAAAAAGTGCGAAATCCAAAGGCAACTAAAGCTCTGATTCATAAATTGGATTTAAACGAATCATTATTAATAAAAATAGTGACCATTTCTTATTGCGGACAGTTATCTAATGAAGTAGTGGTCCGGTACACACCAACTGACGCCAACTGATTCCAGTGCCAATATTTGAATTTTTATATAATTTAATTAAAGTATAAACATATTTTACGAGTTCCTATAGATCTATCATCAAAATGTAGTATTTTCTCCATAACTTCAATACAATAATAAATTAACTTATTTTATGTTCTACTCATTCATTAATTAAGACATAAATCTTACATATCTTATAAAATACAATAACATTAACAGAAGATAATCACAACTCTATCTAAATAAAGAATTTTACAATTATGTGATTTATATGAAAAAAGTGATCTTTCACATCAAACTTTGAATCCATAAGACCATACATACTTGTAAAACTTTTAGAGAAGTTTCGATAATAAAGTGTAGTGAAGAGCATAAACTCACTTTGCATGAGCTTTAGCTTCAGCTTTGAGTAAGAAAAATATCTCACTTTTTCAATCACATTTCGCTAAAAAAGATTATTAAAATGAAGGTTTAACTAAAGTTAAGATATATTAAAGGTTCAGTTAGAAATTTTTCTCAACTTCTGATTTTATCAGAAGATTACAAATACTTTTGCTTTTTTTCTATAAAAAGGAGAAACAGAAGCTCATAGCTGTGAGATTGAGCTTGAGCTTATGCTATACACTAATAATGTGCGAATCATTGAGAAGATCGTATGGATCATTCGCTAACTTGACAACGCTTTTAAAGGAGGTTGTTGATATTGTTACTAAGTCTGAATCTATTTTATTGAGCGAATGCAGGATTTTCAAAATAAATGTAATTTATGTAAAGCCATCCAATTGAAAACAATTTTCATTTTGAGAAATATTCAAAGAAATCTTTTATTTCTGTATTTTTAGCAACAGATTCAAGTGCTCAAAGAGAGCTTTGATGGGATTCAACTCCAACACCTAATCTACGTATGGCTACGTAAAGAAATTAGGCTATAAATCTAAGGTATAAATAGATTAAATCTAATTATTGATTCATTTTTGTCTAAAAAATATAATTTAATTATGCATATATTTGCTACATGAATAAACTCAAAATACACGTTTTATCTACATTATTAATGCAATGGAAACAATTTATTTAAAATTAAAGCAAAAATTAAGATAAAAAAATTTGACATAAAACGAACACTCAAACTACAAGTGCCTTCAAAATAAATGTAACCTTCACAATATTTATCCAACATTTTTAAATTTTCATCGTATAACATTCATCACATGAGCGACATGTTCCATTTTTGATTTTGTACCCTTGAAATTTACAACATTGTTCATGCTTCTCTTCGGCCCTTTTTTATGAGCTTCGTTGCTTTTGCTGAAAATGTTAAGAAGATTGTCAGTCAATTTGAAAATCACTATGCAAGTTTCGGTAATTAGTTCTGTAGATTTTTCTACCACTTTAGTCTTATTTAGCGAACCATCTGGAGTCGTTATTTCAAATTCTGTTGTCTTATTTGTCAAATGACTTGCCGTCGTTGTTTGAATTTTCATTGACTGGGTCGAGTTACATAAGACGAATTTCAATGCAACATTTGTCTCAAAAGAATTCATGACCAGTAAAATACCGAAAATTAAAAAACAACTGCCTCTGAAAGTCATTCCTAATGGGAATAAGAATTTTTGTTAATTTTGCGGCAAATTAATATTAAGCTTCTAATAAACAAATAATAGAGTGGATTTGGGGATTCTGGGATAGTACTAAAGTACGAGGTATAAAACCCCTCAAAAACCACCACTTTTTAAGTTCTCAAGTATACACCCACTTTTAGAAAAATAATTTTAGTAGTGTTGAGTAGTGTATTATTTATTGATAATATAAATGGAGTCACAAAGAAAGTGCTTTACTTGTAAGATTTAAAAAGAATCAAATGAATTTCATAATGGTCTAAACGAAAAAGGCATGCTTATCAGACTTAGAAATTTTTGTTAAGATTCTCAATTTCATATCAGATTTTGATA